>OMNW01034365.1:0-13211 GCA_900303245.1 Selene dorsalis
AGTTTCCTCTGAAGTGTCACTGTTTATTTGCAGTCCTCTGCTGCAGCAGAGTCACACAAAGCAAAGAGACCCTTCAAAACACACACATTAGCGGTAAAAATGATAGGAGTTTACCTCACCTTGACAGGGCACTGAAATAATAAGATACAAACAGCAACGGAAAGAGTGACACCCATTGTGTTATTTCTTTTATTTGAGGTTACTTTTTAAAAGCAAGTCATTTTCCTTTTAAAGGAACTGTGATACATGCTGCACTGCCACAAAGGAGGCAGAGCAGCTCTTCTTTGTTTTCAACAATATGCTGCAGCAGGTAAAGATCCATCCATGAATCACAAATAGCAAATTCTCTCTGTGCAGTATTACTGAGATGTATATTGCATGTGGATTCCATGACATCTTTATGAAGGTCTGGAGCTGCCTTCATCTCCTGCCATATATTACTACCTGCAAGCAGAAAGTGCCTGCTGTTTTCCACTGGTTTATCCACCTTTGAAACACAATAATATATTGCAGGCTCCTCTCTGACATTTTTTTTTTGTATTATTATTATTTTTATTATTCCAAACAGCAGATAGTGTGCTGTTTACTGTAGACACCCACATTTGTGCCTGTGGTCTGATGTGCTTGTCATCTCACCAGCTGTCAATCACTGTTTACATCCTAGCAGGCCAGAGGAGATAAGACAGTTGTATCCTTTATTGCCCACTGCAGTGTCCAGCCCCAATCCCTGTCCACCCTACTTCTCCACACACTGACAGACTTCCATTTTATTTTTTTTAAAGATGTGTTCTTGAAGCTTTTTCAAAGGCTCATCTAAATCTTTTGAAGGCACAGTTTTGCTTAGGCCAGACATATTCCCTTGCTGCTGAGGTTTTTTTGAGTGCTTCGTATTGTAAAATAAATCCCTCAACCTATTGTGGCAGGGACAGCTTTGTCCTGGTAAGAAAAGAGCTTTTAATGATGGAACTAGTTTCCATATGTGTGCTCCAGGGTGGAAGCCTGGTTGAACATCATTTCTTGTTGTTGAGACAGACCTGGCTGAGTTTGACTTCATACATGTGAAGAAGAAAACTTGTGGAAGCGACACGGCACTATGCAGGATCAGTTTTGGAGGGTTGGAGCTAAAGTGATAATCTAATATAAATGGTTGTCAGCAGAAGTGCACCGGTGCATAGGTGTGACATGGTTTCCTGCTTGGGTGCCTAGCCCTTTAGTCAGGCAGTCCACAGTGGCTACCCCAGCTGATCTGATTTTTCTGGATGGTGAGCTCCCGCTCTAAGCCACAGGTCTCATGGTCCATAGATCTCACAGTACAGATCCCTGGATGGATGCACTCAGTCCTGGTTTCAGTCCGAAGCACACAACTCCATGTCCTTGCCAAGGTGACATCATGCTTAAGTGCTGTCAAACTTTAAACTGACATCTATCTTGTTCTGAAGGGTTTGACTGGCCCAGAGGCCAGAGAATTAATTCCTCCGTCTACAGTATGATGAACACAATGACATCCCCTCCTGCCTGTTATACTGTGCTTTATAACGTGTTTCAGGCTGAATTGTGACATGTTTCTAGGTGAGTAATTGATATGTGATCAAAATACAACCATAGTCACTGTGGTTACTATAGATTTATGTTAATTAGCTATTCAAAACCCACAAAGGCTGATTCTGTGTTCTCCACTTTTAGTTAACTCAAATTCACATTCAGTTAACCCTTTAAGGACAGTCCTGCGCATTTTATGTATTTTCATTCTTTGGTTTTTGATCACTTTGGCTGTGCATGGATTTTGGCAAGATTATGTTTTTTTATTTGAACTTGTTATTTCCATCTTAGTTCCTACAGTAAGTCTAAAATACACTGTACAGCATAAAAATGAGCCATTGAAACTCATTCAAACTGTTTTTTGATGTCACTTCCATTAAAGCAGAATACATTTATTGTACTTTATCTGGGTGTCAGTCTGGCCTTTTGCCCTGGAAATAATCATTTTTACTACTCTCCACCAGAAGTTTTTCTCATCTGAAAAACCTGGGATTCCAAGGGTTAAAATGTAAAAAAAAATAATTAGTGTTTGATTTCAATAATAAGGTCAGATGTAGGTGAAAAACAATGACAATAAAAGCAGAATATAATAATTAAGTATGAAGAGTCAACAACAAATACTGCTTATTATTCAGTGTATTTATAGGCTTTGAATGTTAAATGTTTTTTTGGAAATGGCTTTTTTTGTCAGTACCTTAAAGAGAAACTGCAGGATTTTGAGCTTAACTATGCTACAATTTTACCTTCATTAAACAGCTTTGGAGTAATTGTTGGTTGGATTGGTTAGATAAATGACTTGTAACTTGTTACAGGGAGAATGGAGGCTCTCTGTCTTCCACCTGATGTCTCTTTTGGCTGAAAACCAAACCTCTGACCCAGTGTCCCAGATCTCGTTGTGGCGGCACCACGACACAAACACGCCCCTGTAACCTGTAATCTCTTGCTTATGACAGATAAGACTACACAAATATACACATCCTAATGTGTATATGATAAATAACATTATCCATGGATACATATCATGCAGCTTTATGTCAAGCTCATGTTAACTGCTTGCCAAGAGTGGTGATACACTGGGCTCATACAGCTGTCATGTCAGCTTACACATGTTTATCAAACTCTGAAAAGGCTTTATTATGTAACACACTTTGTATGAGTTAAGCACAGTTTTTAATACACTTGTTACTATGTCACATTGTTTAAACATAAAAAAAGTGGACACTTAGTCTGCTGAAACTTTGACACTTTTCTCCTCCCACTCCTTCAAAATAAAAGCATCATCCTCTTATATAACTATAAACACTGCCACACTAAAGGTCACTTCCACTGTTAAAAACAGAAACAGAGCAGTAGATTAGTGAATATGACATTGCTATTCTATAGTTTAAATTTTGGCCTGTTACCCAGTAACCATTATCACTGGAGCATTCATGGTGTAATAGATGCATACACCTGTATTTTGGATTATAACATGATTATATGTCATGTGCACAGTCATTCCTTCAGTATCTTATTTTACCAGAGGCAATAGAACAATGTGACATGTTAGAAGCTTGTGCTGTGAACATAAAATATATAAATGTTTTCTCCTGCAATGCTTTTAGTGTTTCCCAAGTATTCGTGAGGATTGTGACCTGATGACAGCATAGAGCAATAGAGCAGACATGCAAATTACAACTCTTAACCACAACATGGAAATTAAAACTCAAACTGAAATCTGCTTTTGATTTGTTATGTCAAAACATGCTGTATTGATGGTGATCAAGAAAAGCTAACAGGGCATCCAGAAGTGAAATGTAGCTGAATAGATTTTGTGGCACTATGGCCAATTTACTTTCACCAAGGGACCAACAAACTGGGAGTTATCCTCTGAGGACCGTGAGTATTCCATCAGTCATGATATCTGGAAAGTTGTAGTTCTATCTCTCATTAAAGAGAGTGTAAACACAGACTGGCTACCCAACATGACAGTTTGACAGTGAAGCCTTTTAAAGCATCACAACTCAAAGTGAATATTGTCATCGGAATAAAAGCAGTGTTGATATGTTTGAAGGTTTTATGCCTTTATTTTGAAGCAAACGTCAGCCAGGCCTATACAAAATTGAAAATGTACAATTTGTTTTTGAAGAGATAAGGAGTAAACAAGACATTGATTTTTCAGCATGGTCATCATCTTTTCCATTTTTCTGCTGAAATAGACCCACGATTCAGCTAACATCCATACACACACATCTCTGTCCTTTATTGACTTTACCCCAACAAGTAGAACAGACACTGGAGGCTGAGTAATTGACTCCTGGGTGTTCAGGTTCCTTTGATGAACTCGGTTCCAATAACAATGAGCCTGATAACTTGCAATGACAAGCTGAGTACACAATGGGTACATGCTGCAATGGGTTTACACTGATGATTCTATTATAAGTCACAATGGAAAAAGCCTTATACCACAGGTCTCTGTAATCACATAGCTGTCTCATACCAGCCATGAGGTAGCAGTAACTACAACACTTTGAATGACTCAGGAATAACTGTCTGCTGAACATGAGCTAGAGAAATAAACAATAATAACACAAGGCCCATCGCTATGGGTGGGCCTTTAGAAAATTTGTCATTTAAATTCCTTACACATCAATTTTTGTTTTCTGTGAAGCTCCAGTAAAGATACTACCTTCATATTTCTTATAAACAAAGACAATTAAACAGAAAAATAATTTTTCCAGGTTAGGGTTAGGGTTTTTCAGTGGTACTACTAAAAACAGAAAATAATGTAACAGCACAGAGCTCCACAGTAAATGCAGACTGTGTGTGTGTCTGTGTGTAACAGAGGCAATCGGTGGTCTTTGAGAACATTGCTGCTGTTGTCTCATATTGATTCTGTTGTATATTATGACTGTGTGGTGCGTATAGACAGAGGGCAGCTTTGCACCTGTTGTTACATTTAGGCCGGTGATGTCATATGTGTTGATGGAATAATGAGATGATCACATCGGTCACAGGTTGTAGTATCTTATTCGCTGTCTGCTTTCTGCTCGGTGCTCCATAGTATCTCGTCATTGTCTAAGCTATAACAACAGGCTTACAGAAGCCTGTAGGTGTGACTGACTGGTGTCTGTGAATATCTGCACATCTGTCAACAGTCTAGTTTTCCATGTTGTAACTTTGGAAACCGCTCATATGCCTGCTCTAAGAATGAGTCCTGGTGAAGGGTCTGAATAAGACTATGTATGACTGTAGATTAGCTGTGTTGCACTCATTTACTCAATAAAGTCTGTTGTAGTTCACCAAGGTTAGGACGAGAAATAACCAACACGAAGGCGGTATTATAAATCAAGACACTGTATGTTTTTACACAGATGGGGGATTAGATTTGTTAATGCTTTACAGAGCTGCTCTCTCAGCCAAGTAATGTGTAAGTGATTGATTGCTGAAGTTGTTTTGATGGAGGCTTTGCAGTAAAGATGAAGAAGCAGCTAAAAGGAGACAGCAGCAGAAGAGAGATGTTATGTGAATGACAGTGGGTGAGCTGAAAGTGCATGTCTTTGCTGGATGTTGCACTGACGCACCAGGCTTCACCTCTGGGTGCCTGTTTGATTAATGTATCCGCGCGCCACATAGGGTGTCTGCATCAACTTAAAAATGGATAAAAGCAGAGTGGGACAAACAGGTGGGAGACTACAAGCAAATAAAGGTGAAGCTAATGGAGCATGCTAATGCGTGCATTTATTAAGCTCGCCGTCTCCTCTCCCGGCCCAATCTGCCACATTGCGTGGCTTCCCAGGTCCCTGAGCAGTGAGTCATCGCCCACTTTAAATAATGCACCTCATCTAGGGGCTTAAGAAGCCGCCACACAGCCCTTCATCGTGATGACAAGTGGAATTGAGAGAAGAGACCGCCTGGCTCTGTTGCTTCTTTCAGGTTGCCGCCGGACTCTCACGGCCGAGCTGCAGGCTACTTAAGAAGCAGGTAATCTGCTCCTTGCCTACACTTTGCATTAAGTGTGTGATCAGGCTCAGCGCTGTCGGCGAAGGGATCGAGAGCTCTCTCGGGACCAGTCAAGAACAGGGACTCTGTTGACATAACAGAAAAACTGACAATGGGCCGAGAGACATATAGGAAGAGGATGAGATTGTTGTGCATTGTGATTGGTACCGGCAAGGCCTGATAGCCAGAGACAATGAGGCAGGCCCGCCCACTCTCAAGGTCAGATATCGAGGCGGTGATTGGGAAGCCCGGGGTGCATGAGACAGCGTTCACCACGAAGGTGTGCGAAGAACCATAAGCAGCCTCTCCTCAGATGAGCCACGGTTCAGAGGCTCACAGTCTTCATGAAGAAGTGTCCAGGAGGTGTGGGCGGGCGTCAGAAATAAATATATAAAGTTGAAGTATCATTTTTGAGGCTGTTAGGATAATGAAGTCTATAGGAAGCTTTGCCCTGCAAATAAACAGCGGTTGTGTGGTAAATCGTGTGCCATTTAAAGCAACACTTCTATCCCAAAGCGCCAGTGTGGTGAAAAGATACAATTGTTTCATGGCTGCTCTCAGTGGGAAACAAACCATGCTCTACCCCAGTGAGCTGACTCTACTTTTCCCTTTTTCTATAGAAAAGTCTGCGACGAGCAAACTCTCAGCTCCAGGGGGTTGGAGGGAGCAGGAGAACGGGGTACACGGGGTAATGCACGGTGTTGGCTTTTAATAGCACTGAGAATGTGGACAGTGGTGTTCATGCAAATTAGAATGTATTGTGCATTGAAGGTTAATTCTGGTCTATTGAAATGTGTATCTTATTTTTGTAAGTGATGGGTTCCGGGTCTGGGAATATGGCAGCGTAATTAAATAGACACCCATGAGGAAAGACAAATGAGCAGACAGACAGTCACAGTCATAAACTAACCTCCGGTACATCTGAGCTGATGGAGGAGAAATGAAGACAAAGAGTAAAACTCCTACTCAAACTTTGTGTTGTGAAAATCACGTTTTTAACCTTGTAGACCATATTATGTGTTGTATATATAATAATAAAAGAGTGAAATAAGCAGTAGGTAATTGACCTCCATAGTTGTGGAGATATTTCACTCTGGAGGAAGGTGGTGGATCAACCAACAGACTGACAATGAAGTTCACAGAAATGTGCTTCTGGCATGGATTAAAATAAGAGGCTGGGTTAGTGCTACTGTGCTTCAGATAACAGTGAGCTGATGATGTACCATCCAATAATTTATTTTAACAGCACATTTCTTTAGTGAATATTCACAAAGATCTTTAGAGTAAAAGGCAAATGAAAAACATGATAAAATATAGATATTAGGAGTATTAATTGAAAAAGAGAGGTCAGAAGTAGTATTACAGAAGAAGTATTACACCATCTGCAATGCAATATTCTCCAAAGAATGTGTCATACAGTGGCTGTGGTCGAACACTTAAAGGTGGGGTGTCCCCTCAGAGTAAGGGTTAAACTATGTAGCACATGACTGTCACATCCAGAGTTCTACTCCAGCTGAGCAGCCATGTTGTCTCTCACCTCTCTGTCACGTTTCCTGTCGACGCTGCTCCAGCGATGAAGAACAAGAATTTGCCTCAGTCGGTAAAACCTAACTTTTTTTTTTTTTCACCCTCTGCATCAGAACCACTCTTTGCCAAAAGAGCTGTCCCACTGAAATCAATAACAGATTTATAGATACTAAGTAAAGTGATTTACATTATCTGTAGGTGTTTGTTGCCCTTTTCAACTGATTTGTTGTTGTTGTTGTTGTTTTCTGTCTCAGTGGTCCTCTCTCTACTCTCTCTGATGTCAGCTTGGATTCAATGCTATCATAACTGATAAATAGAAATTGACCTAAAAACTACAAGTGCATTAATATGCAGGCTGTGTTAAAAGCAGATTGTGTGACTAATCCACTAGAACAGCCCAATGCACTCCCAGCATGTTAAAGCTGCTTCCTCCATCACCACGACTCGCTTTTAATTCAAGGGGAGGAAGTCTTAACAAATCAACGTTCAGATCTGTGATGACTCTTACGAGCCCAAAAAGCTCTCTGAAGGTGTCGCTCTCTCGTGTCGTGAACCTTCCTGCCCTTTTTTTTTTCTTTGTCTAAAAACCAACTGCTGCCATGACATGTTTGCTGTGAGCTTCTTTTAATGAGCACTCTCCACCGGTGACTTCTTCACCTGCGCTGGAATGAATTCCAGCAGCAAGACTGTGCAGCGGTAACTTGATCTTTGAGGAGCAAGAGTCCACAACACCGACACTCACAGGAAAGCAGACCTGGAAGTGCGAGCCCGCAGGCATGTTTTCTCTGCAGCCCACCTCTTTTCATAAGCTGCGCTCATTAGCTTGTTGTTTCTCATGCAGCCGCAGAGGCTCAAAGAGAGATGTTAAGTACATCTTACGGCTCTCGGATAATAAATAGAGAATGTTGAATATGGAAAGTCGTGTGAAGATCACAGATGCTCCCAGCAAGAATAACGCGGTTATGTACAACACCAGGTGCAAGGTAACAAGAGCTCTTTCACTTTTTTTTGTTGAGGAGTTTACTTTCATCACAGATTATGGATCATTCTGGAAAGGTTCACAAAATAAAAGTCCAGAGCCAGTTAAAGCATTTCATCTCTCAGTCTTGCAGTGCGGTAAATGATTGCATAGATGTTGAAAATCAGAGGACATCTGTGCAAATAACTCCTACCTGCAATAAAAAAAATACATTTATGGCGCACTTAGGATCACAGCATCCATCAAAAAGCCACAATTACAGGATAACAGAGTCATCCTGCTGACATCTCTCTCTGCAACGCTTCAACTGTATCTTTTACACTGCACTCATTCTGCTCGTATGTTCCTGTGTGTGTGTGTATGTCTTTTAGCGTCCAAACACTGGACGGCTGTGAAATCCTCCTGGGCCCAGAGGTGACGTACGGCCCTCCAGGCCTGGACCTTTTCTGCCCGGTGGCCATGACTATCGCTCACTGTGCCGAGGTAGACGCCGAGAACTGGAACATCCAGCTCAAGAGGAGAACCCAGGACAGCAAATGGGAGGTGAGAGCTGCCGGCCCCCGTGCTTGTCAAAGTACAGCAAAGCCCATCAAGATATTAGCCAGGCTTGGATGTGGTGTCGGGCTTTCCTCAGTTGTCTTTTTTCCGAATGGTGCCGTTCTTTTTCTTTTAAGCTCAATGTCAACAGGAATGAGGGCGCGGTAAATCCGCAGAGGTCAACAGATCCTGTAAACACCTGAAAAGACTGGTCAGAGTTTCAAAATAAAAGTGTACGTAACGTGGAGGTCCTTCTGTAATCTTGCCGTCCAATATTGTTCCGTTGAAGTTTGGAATCACTGTACTGTGTCCAGACAAGAGCTGATTTGTATGTGAATCAGTGCTTAAATGAGAACATTTTCCACCCACTGACCACCTGTCTTGTTCAGATGAATTACACTAGTTAGATCAAGTAATTACATGTGACCGCTACACATAAAAATGGTTAATGTCTACATACAGCTGCAACATTACCAGGTGAAAAAAGGACAGAAGAAAGAGAAGAAGCAGTTAATTATGACTCAAATAAAAGTCAGTCTTATAATGATACCCGTCTGCTTCCTCTTAAAGCCAATGTGTTTTATCTTAACAATGGCACAAATGACTGTATTGTGTGAAAGTGTCATTCATAGCAACAAAGTCACTCAAAATTACACCCTGGCTTGTGACTTTCTTACCAAATCACCTTGTTTCCAGCGGCAACAGGCAGCTAGTTTAACTGAAGCAGCTCAAACACTGAGAGGCTCAGCACCAACCTGCAGACTGATGCAGGAAAACACAAGAAAATCATGATAGCTAGATTTACAGTATGTACTGTTATGGTGAATACAGCTTTACATTTTATTTTTTTTGGCTCAAAAATCATTTTTAGTAATGTAGCTCTTTAGCTAGACCACATTTGTTGATCCCAGTTTCATATTGAACAGAAATGTATTTACATTTCTCATACATCATCATCATAATGACAGCCCACCAAAGAACAAGTGCATCTGGCTTTTAAAGGGAATGGGAGATGATTGGCTTATTGTATGTTATGATAAAACCCTGAGTAAAACCCAGTTGAAGCATGACCCAGGAGCAGCCGCTGTTTTGTCCACTGTTAAAATAGCAAAAGTCACATGGACACTCCCTGAATGCACCGAGGAATAAAACCCTAGAGATCATTTACTATCACGGTTGGTTGGAGTAAACAACCAGATGGTTTGATGATGATCTGAAGGTCATAACCCCCTCTACCCCCACCTCCCCCCATTCCCTTTTCAACCCTTCCAAAGAGTAGCCGGATGTCACTCAGCTCAAGAAAGTGAGTGTTGTTAAAGTCATGTTCCCTGACATGAGATGCCATGCGTTCTCTGTTTGTTCTCTCTCCTCACCGGCCTTTGTCTGTGCTTTATGTGGTAAAAGGCCCAGTTAGTCAGCGTGACATGAGACTGGTGAATTATGTGTGAGCCATAAAAGAGTGCTGGGGCTTTGTGGGCGACCTGATTGATCCGGCATTATGTCCTCTGTGGGCCCAGAGGGTGACATAAGGCCACATGAAGGTAACACCAGCGGTCCGGCAGGAGGAAAATAAAGAAACAATTACAGCATGTAATGGGCAGGAAGAGGCATGGCCGCTGTCAGTCAGGGGGGAGAGGAGGGACCCCGTTAGAAAAGGCAAGTATCGATTAGTGGATCAGGAAAGACACGGCGCAGTGAATTTAGACACAAGGCAATCAGCGGGAGAATCATGGAGATTGTTTCTGTGCTGACAACGACCGTCCATGCGAACGCCGAACGCAGCGCTGATGACCGAGCTGCATTTCTCGTTAGCTTCTTTCAGTTCCTTTGCAACAGGAGGTATTGTATTTTCCCAGTTTTTTATGTATCTGTGTTTTCATTCCAACTGTGTCAGCCTTTTTTTTTTTTTTTTTTCTTCGCCCAAGAAGGAGATTGCTTTTACTGGTCTGGATGAAGTCCCAAGAGCTTAATCCCAAACCTAAAGGCATAACCAGCCCAAACTCTGTTATCACTTTGCATTATAGCCCGCATATATGAGCAGGAGCCGGAATCATGATAAAAAGACAAGTAGTGGGCCTGAATAATGAAGAGAATATTCAGCCAGACGGTAATGTAAATGTAAATCTGGCATAAAGTTTTGGCAAGCCATGCATGGGTCAGAATAATGAATAGTGCAGGTTTGCCCCTGGCTGTTGTGGTGGTTGTCAGAGCTTAAAAGAGCTTGTTATTTAAAGGAAGACCAGTCAGATTTGCCTGCGCTCTACATTGTGTGCTTTTGTCCTGAATAATGTTTTTCTAAGCGCCGGAGACGGCTGCTGTAAAGAATATGCAAGAGCAGCTTCTGCAGGCTCCGCTATCTCACCTCGAGCAAAGACGCATAATAATGGAAGCTTTGGTTCGGCGTCTATGAAGATCACAACCACATCAAAGGTCCCTGAGTCTTAGATGTAATCATATAAATTATTAGTATTAATTTCATTAATTAATTTTCAAGAAGTCATTTAGCTTGAAATGTTGTTGCTAGTATTCTTAGAATCAAATTATTAGATTCTAAATTTAATCTCAGTCTAATTTTCATCACTGACATTTTTGTCATATTAATATTATTGTCCAATTTTAATTTTTTTATATATATTTCAGGCTTTGTGAGGTTTCAGTCTCTGATAATGTGCTGATATTATTTACTAAACATTCAGATGGTTGACTGTCACATTCACCCTGGAGCTCACTCATCCTTTTTGATTGCGCCATGAAGGACAGACAAGTGACAGTGACCTTAATGTTATATCTACAGCCTCTATGTTCCAATAATGTACCTTCACATGAATGTGTTTCATGCATTTTCATAGTTTCTGCTGTGTGCTTGCTGCCTCCTTTCTAATTCTCAGTGGATTTTAGATGAAGTTAATGAATAAATCAGTTTCATCCAAGATCACACAGCAATATGATCAGACAGAGACGAAATGCTACAGGTTGTAAGATGCTTCTTATTCATGGCAGTGCAACAGGTTAAACAACATGACCTCTGAACAGGAGATATTTTGGGGATAAAAGAGGAGACTGTGTGTGACTCCAGTGCAAGCAGGTTGTTTTGCATCGAGAAAGTTAGTTTACAATTTAGAATTCCTTTATTGTCATTGTACAGTAAAGCACAATGACATTTAGATGCATCTCTCCCTAATAAGTTCAAAAGATAAAAGTAATATACAAAAAAGTGTATTAAAAGTACTGTACAAATATATAAAAGTAGGTAACATACAAATATACTGTATGATGACAGTGCAAATCTAGGCAGACACAGCAGACATAAGCAACTCATTGTGCAGGTGATTGCACATGTATGTATTTGCATTTGTTGTCATTTTGTTGGGCATGGTGCTCTTCATCAAACAAATATTTTATTTAGTTTTAGTCTTGGTGCATCTGAATCTGATCTGAATTCAACATCTGAACAGGTGACACCAAAACCACTTCTCACCTTAGTTCACAGATTTGTCTCCAGTAATGATGCTCTGTTATTTAGCATATTCCCCAGGAGCTTAGCCTCTGTAGCACATTATGAATGTTCAAAATGACAGTGTTTCTGGTGATGGCACAGCTGTACAGCATTGTCACCTCACTGCAGGAAAGCTCTGGTTTCAAACCTGACGGCCGACTGGGGTCTCTTTGTGGAGTTCACCTGCTCTCTTTGTGTCTGTGTGGGTTTCCTCCACATACTCCAGCTTCCTCCCACAGTCCACAGACATGCACTGTGAATGGTTGTGTGTGCCAGCATGTCAGCCTTGTGATAGACCTCCCTTGCCCTAATGTCAGCTGGGACTGGCTCCAGCCTCCCACCGCCCTCACAGGATAAGCAGCATGGCTAATGAATGAGAAAACAAAGCACACATGAAACTACTAATTAGAAATCATCCAACTCAACCAGTGATATCAACTCCTCCTCAAAGTCACAATTCAGCACAATGTTGGTACCAAACATGTATCCACTGTGTAATATGTTGACTCACAAGTTGTTCTCTAGAAGATTTGCAATCTTGCATATGTTACCTAGGTAACCATAGTCCATTTCAGCTGCTTTTAAGGCGTATAACAAGGCCGAAGTTCGACAGCTCTCCTTCCTTTTTTTTTTCTTTCTTTTTCTTGACAGAGCTTCTTCACAGAGCTCCTCCCTGTACATAATGGAGCAGACAACAGCTCTTTTATCTTCCTTCTTCATCTTACATCACATGGAAACCTCATAAATCTTTAATAAGGTTGTTCATTCTTCCCCAGTTTTCCCAGTTTCATAATCTCTATCTGAGATGCCGCCCGATGCTCCCAGAGATTAGAAACCATGTCAACTCTCTTCAGAGGCTTCAGTCAGAGATTAAAGAGCTCTGCAGGCGTTTTGTTAGCTCACAAAGATGTCCCTGCTCTCCTACATATTTCTTTATTTCTTCTCCTTCTTCTTCTCCTTCTTCTTCTTCTTCTTCTTCTTCTTCTTCTTCTTCTTCTTCTTCTTCTTCTTCTTCTTCTTCTTCTTCTTCTTCTTCTTCTTCTTCTTCTTCTTCTTCTTCTTCTTCTCCTTCTTCTTCTTCTTCTTCTTCTTCTTCTCCTTCTTCTTCTTCTTCTTCTTCTCCTTCTTGTTCTTCTTCTTCTCCTTCTTCTT
>OMNW01034366.1:0-18916 GCA_900303245.1 Selene dorsalis
TAGAGAAGGAGAGGAGGATGGATGATGAAGAGGAGGAGGTATGAAAGGAACTGCAGGAGAGCTTCTCTTCATTAAAACCATATTTAGCTTCAGCTGTGGGCTGCTGCTTCATTAGCATGTGTGGGGCTGTGTGTGTGTGTCTCTCTGTGTGTGTGTGTGTGTGTGTGTGTGTGTGTGTCTGTTAATTACAGTTGTGACAGAGGTGAAACAGCCAATAAGAGGCCAGCTGTCCTGTTTGCATCTGAAATTAATCATCACAGTGAAGAGTCTGTTCAATTTAACTAGTGTTAGGAAGCGGGATAGATAGATAGATAGATAGATAGATAGATAGATAGATAGATAGATAGATATTTAGATATTTAGATATTTAGATAGATAGATAGATAGATAGATAGATAGATAGATAGATAGATAGATAGATAGGAGCTTAGGATGGACCTCCCATCTTTTTTTTTTTGCTTCCTCAAGAAGTGCTGGCGTTGATAAGCCGTCTTTATGATGCTCTGGCTGTTGTCTTGCCAGGTGATATTGATTCCCAGGGGAAACTTCGGACCTGTGTAAAACAACAGGATTCAGCTGGAGCCGTTGTCATGGGAACAGGCCCTTTAAGCCCCAAAAGCCTGCCAAGGTGCAGCTCGTCAGCTCATCAGCTGGATCAGGACCGAGAGGTTTTCAGGTGAACCACATACCTGAACCCATGTCCTCACACAAATGACTTTAATTTTAGTTTTTAGTAGAGAACATGTAGGTTAATGAGAAATTGCCTGTTGATGTGATTATCTGTGTTTAATTAACTTCACTTGCACCTTATACTTGTTCTGAAATCCAAAACTACTAACCCACATTTTGAGATACTGGCAGTGGAAAGGCGTAAACACTGACTACTTAAAGATCAAGGTGACATTTCATCTCAAATCAGACTTTTCCAGATGTACCATAAATGCCTCATATGCAGACTACCAGTAGACGGTACAATTTACAGATGTTCCTTAAACACCTCCTCTCGTGCAGACTATCAGCAGATGCTACAGTTTATGAGTGTCTCCTCAAAGCCTTACATGCAGACCATCAGGAGATAATTTGATTTACAGATGTTCCCTAAACACCTCAGAGCAATCGGTGGAAGCTTTTAGCAATTTACAGATGCCCCATAAATGCCTCACATGCAGATTATCAGTGCATACTTCATTTTATAGATGTACCCTAAACGCCTCATCACAGATTAATGTTAGATGCCACAATTCACATATGTCCCCTAAACACATCATACGTAGACAGTCATTAGAGGCTTTGTTTTACAGATGTTACTGGTGATATCAGATTTAAACTGGGATGAAAGTGTGGAACATGACACCAGTGAAATGACATCATTACTCTCAGTCCAGACTGAATAAACTGATCCGCCCTACTAGTGTGAGTCCAGTCACTGTGAGTACTTCACTGTGCCCTCACGCAAGAGGAGAAAACAACCAGAAATAAAAAATATTCCAGATACGTTTTTAATATTGAAGCTGTACAGTTTGTAAAAGTCTATGTGCGTGTGATGAAAACAGTGTGACACCTTTTTTCTCTGAAAAATGAAAAAGTAAAGACTTAGACTCGAGTCTCTGTTTCTTTAACGAGCAATTAGCATGAAAATCAAGTCGTTTTTTTTTTCCAGCCTCTTCTCCATCCAGAACCTGATTACAGCCCTCTACCTGTCAATCACACACACACACACACACACACACTGCACTGCACAGACCGTAACAGACACACACTGTACACACAGTCACTTATGCAGCTGTTGACACTTATGAACACACACACATGCAAAGACCAGACACACACACTGACATCTTCCACCTGTTGTTGTTTGGCAACCGTCAGACTCCAACAAGAGGGGAAATTAGTGCTGATGATAAGTGTGTGTGTGTGTGTGTGTGTGTGTGTGTGTGTGTGTGTGTGTGTGTGTGTGTGTGTGTGTGTGTGTGTGTGTGTGTGTGTGTTAGATGGAACACATTCAGGTTTCTGTTCATTAACGAGCCAACTGCAATTACTGCTTTTCTGCTCTAATTAGCACCATTCATCCTCCACATCCCTCCCTTCCCTTCCTCTCCTCTTCTCTCCTCCCCTGTGTCCTTCTCCTTTCATGTCTCCTTGTCAGACATGACTCCTTTCCTTCCTCTCACGAACGAGTAACAAATTATCACTGATCACCAACACACATGGAAAAAAGAGAACCGTCAAACTGCTTTTCATTTTATTTTGAAGGGACATCAGGATGTTTACTTTACGTCAGATTAATGTAAAAAGCATCTGTATCTCTGACTGTCTCTGTCATAGCATCGGGGTGATGGGGTCGCCATGGAAACATTCAGGGGTGAGAGGTCACATATACAGAGAACGTGGGAAATAAGACTGCTCATTGTGTTGTATGATAATTTTTATATAACCAGATCTCAAATAGAGACGGTTAAAAGTAAATAAATTAGAGACTCTAACAGCTTCATCAGCGGAATTAGTTATTATTCAGGCTCCTGTCATCTCATTAACATGTGCCTAATTTAATAAGAAAAAGAAAAAAAAACTCTTAATGAAGCCAGTGGGACTGAGCTGTCATGGAATAAACAGGAGGGAGTGGTTCCCCTGACAACCAGTGGAGACTAGTGACTGTAAGTGTGGTGCATCCAAAATGTGTGAGCACTTTTCTGTTTTGATTGTAAACTGTTTATTAATATTCAAGATTGATTCAAAATTGTTTATTGCCATTATAAATAAACTCACGTGCAAACTTTTAAAGTGAGAAGAGAAAATCAGAAGAACATGAACAAACTGCTGCTTAAAGGACCAAGACTCAGGACTGTCAGAGGACTGAGCTGTGAACACAGACTGGAACAAAACCTCTGTCAGGATTACGCACACACACACACACACACAGCCAATATTCTGCCTTTCGCTGAATTCTCAGAGACATGACAATAGTAGCTGGAGGTGTCAAGATAATTACACAAAGGAAGACACATGCACACGCACACACGCACAAAGGCCAGACACACACATGCAGAGCTCAGTGCAATTACTTTTCAACACTTGGCTCTGTTTGTCTCCTCCACAGCATGCTGAAACACTGACACACACACACACACTCAGTCAGACAAAAGGAAACGTCTCCTCAGACACACTCACACATAGATGGTGCTGCTGCAGCTCGTTTGTCTCTGATGTCAGACATGAAACGCTGTGTGTTGATTGGATGATTGACCTCGGCCTTCATATTTATTGACTTCAATTTAAAAACTTTTATTTTGAAAGGAAAATTCCAGATCCAAAACTCCTGAATTGATTGACTGAAATGGCTTGGTGACTGCTTTGTTATGACATCACAAACTTACAGAAGTCCTGACAGCTGGTTGTAAGGCTCAGTTTCTGAATACAGTCTGTGTGTATTTTGTGTGTATATGTCGATTGAGGTCTTGATACTTTCATGGGATTGACATAGAACCTATTCCTGATTTAATAATCAAAAAAGAAATGGATATAATATGGACTGCATACATGTATACAATATAGGACCTTTAACACAGGGACTCAGTCAGTCAGAATTTCTCAGTTCGAACCAGAAGAAAAGGGGAGTTGGTGAAGTGCTAAACATATAAATTAAGCTTAATTCAATTCATCAGACACAGAATTTGATGAGGAAGATTTTGATGCTCCAGTTCCTCATCAGAGAATCAGGTCAGCGTCTTTGATATGGAGATGTTTGGTTTGTTCTGCTGAGCAGAGGATTAAAACCAACAGGAGGGAATTAAATCACCTTCAGCCAACACTGCTGCGGCTCAACACGAATTACTGGTATTTAAATAATATCCCACATTTATTTAAATCAAGTTAGCAACTCTTTCACACCTCTCTGTTTACGTTCTCTTCTTCAGTGAAGTCTCTGATTAAAGCTTCAGTGTTTCATTTTTCCAAGAGCTCAATCACATCCTTAACCACCACCCACTTCTCTGTTTCTGATTGTTGTTGTTTGTTTTGTTGTGTGTTTGTTCAGTTTTTTTTCTCAGAGAAAGAGAGTCTGTCAAAAACAGTTGAAATATAAAGTTTTCTTAAAATCTGGATCTGCTGAACCTTTCAAATCTCCAATTAAAATGAGAAACATCAACACCACATTTTAAAATGTAAACCATGGGTGATGAGTTAAAGGTGTAAGATCATGTCCCTGCTTCAAATGTGGTTTCACTGCTTCGGCCCAACATGTGGTGATCAGGCTTAAATGATCCTGTTAAATATGATCCAGCCGATTTAACTCATCGTGGATTTTGTGTTTTGTGTTTCCAGGGGACAATAAAAAGTGATGAACCAGGCTGGCAAACACCTGCCAAGTATAATAATGTGCGCTTAAGAGTAACAAAGCATTGAAAAAAAAGTACCTTCATTGTTGTTTAGTGTCACCTTTGTGCAGTTGCGGTGTTGATCCCTCAGGGCCACCGTACACAAGACCTAAACATGACAATCTAATTATCTCCACCATCATATACGACATGAGCATGAACATGGAGACGAGCCATAGATGGCGTGACCTGCACCTGCAGGTGAGGAGAAGAGATGAGCTGTAGCAGCTTCTGAATTTCTTCTTTTCCAACCAGAACTGGATCCAATTTGGATCTGACGCAGCCTCCGGCCTTTTCCTTCATTTCTTTAACCACATTCAAACACCCAACAGTTGTGAATGTTTCTCTGTCATTGCTTTGCTGTTGTTGTTTTTTTCCTCTTGTGCGTTAAATCTCTCTCTCCCTCCCTTCGTCCTCTAGTGTGACCTCCATGCCGCCTCCTCCTCCTTCTCTGCAGTTGGGCAGCAATTTCATGTTCAAAGTCAAGGTCAGGATGGCAGTGGGACTGCCGGAGATAAGCAGGAGAGCTACTGGGTTTGAACCTCCCAGAGAGAAGAAGAGGAAGAGGAGGAGGAGGCGGAGGAGAGGGAGGATGGAGGGGTGAGGCAGACACAAAGAGGGGTGAGCAGAGAGAAGAAAAGAGATGTCCACTGATCCTTGACTCTCCC
Source organism: Selene dorsalis (assembly GCA_900303245.1). NCBI lineage: Eukaryota > Metazoa > Chordata > Actinopteri > Carangiformes > Carangidae > Selene > Selene dorsalis. Next base: position 5,042 of record OMNW01034366.1, read on the forward strand.
TCAGACGAATCCACTGAAATCAGATATTTTCAAATCAGCCCCGTGTCCAACAGTTCATGTCTCTGAACTGCAGCAGCAGTGGATCTGTGGATGTCAGGGTCTAAACTCAAGGTCATTTCCTTTCATTCAGGTGGCTGTTTGTGTAGACGACTGGAGTTTTTATCACCATCATTATTCTGAGTTACAGATGGAGTCACTGTCACCATCCTGCCCTTCTGTTTTTCTGCTCTCTGCTTCTTTGAGTCTTTGACTTCATGGTCAGATGTGAAAGAAGAACAGTGGGAGGACGCCATGTGGACCCCTGATGTGTAAATTCAAGAATCCTGAGCAAGGTTTTGTCTGATGTTGTGCAAACACTCTTACATTGAATTATTATGATTATGCATCCTTTTAAATGTCATTATAAAGCTCCAATAGGCTGAGATGAAGTAAACTCCTCTATCTGCTGCTGTGCTTTCATCTGACAAACTGCACTTTTGATACAGATGTTGTGTGTAACATCTTGAATCCAGATGTTAGATTTATGCAGTGGTTAAGTGGCAATAGAAACTGGTGAAGTGGCTCAGATCTCTACAGCTGCTGAATGCTAAACCAGTGTGTGTGTGTGTGTGTGTGTGGATCATGTGAGTGTTCGCTGATACAGAGGGAATAAAAGAAACATGTCTGCTAACACATCGTCTCCAGCTTCACAGTCAAGGCTCATTTCTCCTTCACAAACAGGTTCACGAGTCTTTTTTTTTATCATTTATTGTCCTTGAGCTGAGTCACTCACAGACTCATTGACTCTGAGCTGAATGGAGCTGGTCTTCTTTCATTCACACACACGCACACACACACACACACACACACACACATACACACTGATCCTCCAGAGCTGAAGGTCTTTCTGCTGTAGAAAAGGCTTTTTTATCAGAACCTTCCTCTGAGGTCGTTCACACGCTCTGATAACAACCCTCTGGTTTCTCTGCAGCAGGATGACTGACATCCCATCACTCTGCACTCACACAGCTGTTAAAGAGAGGAGACAGGTGGGAGGCAAGTGCACAGGGGTCGGCTTCTTCATCTGCTTTGACGTCTAACTCAGTCTAATACATCCTCATCAGGCTTTGTCATGTAAACACCACAGGTGGTCGTAATGTACATGATTAAAAATCAATCTGCTCCCAGACTCCACCAATCAGCAGTCAGCCTGACGTCTGGCTTTGCTCTCGGTTTATACATGAAGGGTTTTTCATGGGGTTTCATGGTGTTTCCCTTTTCATGGGTTTAAACTCAAGGGATGTTGCTGAATCATAATTTCTGAGTAGATAAAGTAATCACAAGTGATCACATACACTCAGAGGTGTTGCAACAGGGCAACAAGGCAACCCAGGCAATTTCTCAGGGGAAGGAGCCCCCCAGAGACAGCTGATATTGATCCATATCAATAGATGTTGCCAATGGCATAGTATGTCGCCAACACCAGTGTTAATTTCTCCTATTAGCAGCAGAACTATGCATTTGTTGTCAAATGCTATCATTGATACCAACATCAGTTCTGCTGTCTGTAGATCAGCTTGTTTGGTCCAAACTGTTACTCATTTGTGTTTGGAAGAGGAAGGTGTTATATATCTCCTTGAATTTTCTGGTATCTGAATCATCAATGGTTTGGAGCCTGCAAGGTGGCTCTTGCCTGGGGCCCCAGGGGTGTCTAGAAACACCCCTGCACACACTCACACACAGTGGGCTACATGTTCACAGTAGACTACCAGTGTTGACTCTGTGCATCAGGAAAAAAACAAAATCAAATCAAATCACTAAAAGCTTATTGTCAGAATTTATTCTTGAGTCATAATGTTTCTTTCTATTGACTTTTTCCTTTGTTCATCAGTTTATTTGCCATTTGCAATAGAACCACGTGAAACCATGAAAGCAAGAGACATTTAGGTAAAAATACAATGTAAAAAATACAATAAAAAAGGACACTATGAATAAAAAAATGTAAGATGATAGAAATATTAAGTGTAAACCTGATGCAGAAAAAGCACCATAGTTTGTTGCTGCGTTCAGCAGGCTGATGACTTCCTGACACAAACAGTGCAAAGATAATGAAGTGTGTATTGAAGAGTTGTTCAGGCCACACACAGCAGAGAGGAAAAAAAACTCTTACCATACAGAGGGTTATATCATTTTATGTAGTGAAACTAATGCCCTCCATTCATTCAGTATTTTTTATTTTATTGTTTATGAGAATATAAAGAAGCCCGTCGCAGTCTGAGTCTCTGGTTATAACATTAACATCAGTGTAAATCCACTGTCTGTAAAAAGGGAACTAACTCCTTTTCCTCGACGCTGTGGCCAGATTCATTGTTTAATAAAAAAATAAATAAATAAAAACTGAAGCAAACGCATAACAATGTGGAATTTTCTTTTATTGTGGCAGAAGATTCAGATTCAGAAAATCACCATAAACTCCACAGATGACAGATTGTAAATGAAGTCGTCAGGCACTAGACAAAGCTGCTGCATCATTAAACTGATATCTACAACACAATAAAAATAAAATATGCATATGACTCATCTCATTCTGCCTCTATATTAGAGAAAAAGAACTTAATGCTTAATGTAGCACGTTTAACTACATAATATACCACAGATCCCTTTTTTATCACAGATTTAGCATCACTTGCTTGTTATGTTGATATACAATGCTGAACATGTTCACAGTTGTAAACTGTATATAAAGGGTTGTTTCTAGGAGACAAGGCCAAGCACACTCATTTCCAGGGATACAGAGGATGTTTTTAAAGAAATATCATGAACTTTATCATCAACAGTGACTTTAAATCTACAGGAAAGTCACAGGGAATGAAGAAATAAAAGTAAGTATACATCATCATCACACTCACGTGCATGAGAAAAAAGTCAATGTGAGGTTGAACAGGGCCATTTGATAGAGAATGATCCTATATTTAAGTGTTGCTATGAAGAGATTATGAGACCAAACAGGTGCAGAAACATCATTTAGACCACGTTTCTAAAAATCAAAGCTCTGCTCTTGTTGCTCATCACCATGCTTTCATTCAACATGTTGTGCACATGTAAGAAATGATGCATTCGCTACCTTTTTGGGCCGAGAGCTGGTCTTTGTGAGTCTGTGATCCATCACTGTCCTCAATCCAGATTCCTGCGTGTTCATCAGAGCAGCAGATTACAGGCCTCAGGTTCCTCTCTGCTCACCTGAGGCTCATCCCGTAGATTTTGGAAAGCGGCAGCAGCTAATCACAGGTTCTTTCTTAGAGGAGGAGACATGCTCACTAATGTGAATGGTGCTGATGAGTTCCCTGGAGGAGGTGATTGAAAAGAAGTCCCATCGCTGCTATACACACTGTCCTCACCTGAACCCAGAGGAAGAGGGAGATTATGTGTCGCTGTTTGACTGAAACTACATCAACAAATCACCAGAAAAGCTGCAAATGTTTGTGTCATCAGAGATAACGCTCAGCGCTGAGAGGAAAACACACTATGACCAGACTGAAGGATTAATTTATGTTCTACAAAAATTTACATTAAATTACAGAGACTGTTCTCCAGTGAAAAAAAACAAAATGCAAATCAAGTGTAAAGTAACATCATGTGACTCTGGAACAAGCAAAAAAAGTTGTTCTTTCACAGTACAGATCTTCTCCTGTGGTAAATCCATCATTATTTAGCTGTTTTGTTTTGTCTGATTCTGTTCAGACTCTGATCCTGGTACAGAAAATATTCACAGTGGCTTCAGACATTTATTTCATTAAAAATTTAACCAAACGTCTCTGGGGAAGAAATTAACTGGAACCAACAGAAAAGAAGAGACAGACGATGGTGAGAAAACAGGACAAAATATGACATAGAGATACACAACCCATAAAGAAGTACATATAGCTCCCAGCAGGTTTTGGAGACACCTGGAGGTCGGACGCCCCCCATGGATCTGGAGCATGACCAGATACAAGGAGCAGCCTTGTATTTCTGTACAACAACAATACAAAACCTAATCAAACATGTCCCATCATCCTGCTTGTTTCACTGGACCAAAACAAACCAACAAACCCTTTCAATAAGTCAGAAATATAACTCCTGGAGTAAAAGTTGTGAACTTTTAAAATCCACTAATAAATGTGTCCTTTCAATTGAGACATTACATTAATCACCATAATGTGACTTTATAATTATATAAATGTAATTTCTAGCAGACAGTGATGCTCACCCAACCTTAAATACTTTCTGCATTGTCCCATTAATGAATGTGGTCCATTCTTCTGTACTGCTGGTAATCTGATCAAAAATATTACAAAAAAGAAAAAAAAAGACTTTCCTGCCATCATCTTTTTTCAGTTTTATTGAGTTTCCTTTTTTTTTTTTTTTCGTGATAAACAATCTGCAGAAAGTCACAAATGTCAGACAGTAAATCAACAAAAATCATCTCCCAGCAGCACAGTGAGCGGTGGGCGTCAGGAAAACAGCTGTGGCGGGTCGGACTGGGGATTGAGATGCAGGTTTGATATGTTTTCAGGTGTTTGCTCAGCGCTGATGAAGCTGTAGGAGGAAAACACTTGTTCTGATGTGAACTGCAGACGGACACACAAAGAGCTGCTGGATAATTGTGTTTGTTCAGACCGACATCTCTGGCAAACAGCCGGCAACAACCGCCAACCTGCAATTTAATCAGAGGATGGAGGGAACAAGCAAGGAGAGATGGTACTGTATAGTATGTGTGTGTGCGTAGTTTGTTAGTGTAGTTCAGTGGCTGTAAGTAAATATGGACGATGTCTCCACTGCATGAAATGAAGCCAAAATATCCCAAATGCAAGATCCGTCATTTTGTGCTGTCCCGCCCCTGAATCCATCCAACTCATCTCGTGTCAGTCAGAGCTGTCAATCAAGACGAGACACCCCTATGTCCTACTCTATGCCCCATCCACTAACATGGAGGAGGCGGGGTTTCTGGGTTTATGACTTAGACTGTAGCCATCCATCCATCCAATGCAGTCCAATCCAATCCACGAAGAATAAAAATAAATGCACCTAGTAAAACACTATAATACATGACACCATAAAAACAGTCAGAGGTCATTGAAGATGTTTTGGCTTTGTTGAGCCAGTTTTAGCCTACTCAGTATCATACTGCTAAGGCTTTCACTGTAGTTACAATTAGCGCCAGTGATTTTAATCATCTTGATAATTACTATTGACTCCTAATCATCAGTGTTTTACTTTGTTAGCTATAGCTTGCTTATAGTTATAGCTTTGGCAACTACTGGAGCATCTGGCTAGTTCTCCTCAGTTTACTTTCTTTCTGTATCAAGGCTAGTTTCCTTAGCTCTTAGCTAGTTGCTAGTTAGCTCCTGGCTATTTACACTCGTGTTTTGTATTGTACAAACAGTCGTGACTTTTAGCATCTGGAAGTTAGCGTCAGTTGTTTCCAAATCAGTCTTCGGTGGTTAGCTAACTTCAACATTTTAGCTAGTAATTTAACACGACAGTTAAGTGTTGCCATGGTGACATGTTCTGTCAGAAAGAACAGGAAAACAGCCCATGATGTTTACTTATCACTCACAGGTTAGCAAGACTATTGACGATAACAGATTAATTGACTGTTTGATTGTTTGATTATGTGATTTTTTGATTGATTGATTGATTGATTGATTGATTGATTGATTGATTGATTGATTGATTGATACAAGCAATGTGTTAAATTGAGACCCATGGGTTGAACGCTAGGCTACATTTAACACTGAAAACAAGTCTTTAAAATCATTCTTTTGAAAACTAGGACATATTAATATTCTGCAGATGTCAGAGCATCCACAGGGAGAAACCGGTGGACAATCAATAATATGTGAGCGAACACAATAAAATACAAAAAAAAACAAAAAAACACTGGCAACAAATGGAGATGAGTGAGTCACAGTGTCAGGGACCTCTCTGAGCTTCTCAGGTTGCTCTTCGTTTTTCCTCCTGCTCTTGTCCAAACCTTGAAATCAACCTGTTGAATGACCTCCCAAAAAAAGTGCAGGACCTTCGTCTTTTTGCATAGGTCACGATGTTTTACAGCAGACAGCCTCATAAATCTGGTAAATGACGGAGCAGCAGATCTGATGACCGCATACATCACAGAAAGGTCAGCGGCACCAAAGTGTGCAGACTATCCGTCTTCTCGCTGAGGAACTGAAACTCTATGGCGGCGGCACGACGGCACAGAGTGAGTAATGAAAGAAACACCTGCAGACATGAGGATACGCATTAGTATGGAGGGGAGATGAGCAGAGACCTTTAAAGAGGAGGAGGAGGAGGAGGAGGACGAGGAGGGTCAGTGGAGACATGGAGCCCCCATGCACAGGCTGAAGGTCGGTGAAGGTGCATCTCTGCAACAATCTTTGAAAAAACATAGAGGATTTATGAAAGAGGAAGTGTTTAATCATGAGGAGGCCTAATTTCACTTTCACTTAATTTTATTCCACACTAATTTTTCCAAAACAATTCAACCGTAATTCACTAATGTGGCGAAATTAAACTAGAGGGACTGTTTCATGAAATTTTAATTTACCTGCTGTCGGTGGTGATTTCAGATGTGTTTTGTTTTTTTTTTTTTTCAATAGTAGGACGACAAAAACAACACAACACAGCAAAAAGATTGTTCATATGCAAGCTGTCGTCAATCGTGTTTAAATCAGTGATTATTTGAAGCAGGTTTGGTTCATAACAACATCCTGTGGCAGGTAGCTCTGAGGGAGTCCACAGCTGCTCTTCTTTAAAAGTAATAATGACTTCCAGCTACGCACAAAATGGCCACAGGACAGTACTCGGCAAACAGCCAATCAAATCGCAAGCGAGGCAACAGGTGGTTAGTGGGTCCAGGATGGACAGCTCCAGCTATGAGCAGATACTGAGCTCAGAATAATGATCATTAACAGCAGCAGTCAATGTTATGAATTAATCCAGGATAAATTAGTCAGCATACCATACTGACACATAATATATGACATACACGTCCCTATATCAAGAGGTCATTAATACATGAGGATAACATTTCTAACATATATGATGTTAGAAATGTTATACAACATATATGAAATATATGATTTATTGTACTTTACATGATGATATTTATTACAGTACTTCATTTCTGTGTGCTTATGTATGTTTTTCTTATTCATTTTTAACATGTTCATCTTCATCATGACAGACTTTAAATGGATATAAAGTATGTGTATGTAGCATATATTACATTATAAGCACACGTAAAAAAATATATATATTTGCAATGACTAGATGTATATGCATTTACTTCAGACTGTTCTCTATCAACCTAATATCATTTTCAAGTGCAAATGTAGTTATTTTTGTCACCGAGTAGTGAGCACATACAGTACTCCACAGACTGAAGAACCTTTTCCAAACACGACCTGAGCTTTAATATGTGAAGCCCCGAGGGACTGCTAGATAGCAAACACAATATACGGCATATTTTAAATATATATATATATACACACACACATCAGAGAGGTATAAGGCTTGTGGGACTGTCTGGTATTGTCTGGCAGCACTTAAAGATCACAGTGTGCAACAAATTGAGAGGAGGAAACACGCATTTATTAAAATAAAAGCACTGAACATACATTCTCTGTCTAGTCACGTATAGGGAAAATGGATTTTATTCTGATGGGACAGTGTGTAGTTGTGTATCATTCTGAGTCACACACACAAACACATTTGTTCTTCTATAGTTCAACATCCAACATTGATTCCCTGCTGTCTGTAACTATTAATTAATAGTTCGACATTATGGAAAGTAGATAAGATAATTAAAGCATCAATCATGTCTGCACTACTCTCACCAGCTGGTTAGCTTAGCTTAGCTTAGCTTAGCTTTTTCCATAAGCTAAAACTTCCTTGTCATGTCTCACTTCATTCAGCTCTGATTTGTCACTGTGAACTTCTCTGTGGTGCGAAATGTTCCTCACGCACCAACACCACTGCTGCAGTGGGATCCCAGAGTCTGGACCCCTCTGAATTTCCCAGCAGCCCCTGGCTTCACTGTGTCCATTGATTCGGTGTGGGTGGAGACGACGCTCGACAGCTCAATGCCTGCCCGAGGCGAACGGAGAGGACGAGGAGAGAGGGAACAATTTCAAAAGATGGGGGAACGTGATGGATGACATCCCGCTGAAAGTGTCCTCGAATAAACCACCTCGCTGTGAAACATCAGACATTAAAAGAGTAAAGAAAAGAGACAGAAGTAGAGACCAAGAAGAGGTCGGACAATAGGAGACGTCAAACCCGAGTCGACTCGTTTTTTAACGATGATGACATCTGAGGGAGGCCGTGGCTGTTGTGTCTCCGTTGGACAGCTGACTTTCTGCTTGTTTTTGGTGTCTGATCAATAAATGAATAAACTGTTGCACCAATGAGACCGAGGATTTAACTTCTGCAGTCTACAAAGCTTGAATTCAAACTAATCTGACAACCTTCACAATAGCTTAGCGACCCTTTTCTCTCAAAAACTTAAGGCTTTAAGGTTGTTGTTCTTTTGTTTTTGTTTTTTATAATTCACATTTTTATTGACTTTAGCTTAGGTAGTTTTACTTCCTGCCTTCACTTTTATACTCTTTTCTGTTTTACTTTTAAATTATTTTCTTTTGCTGTTTGTTGTTGATTGTATTTCCTGATCCAGTTTGTTTCTTCACCTCTTTTGATTGCCAGCCCCGCCCCAATTAGTTACACCTGTGTCTTGTTACCTGCTGCCACCTCCCTGTTTGGATGTTCTTCTGTGTTCAAGACAACTCACGACTCGGAAAAAAGGGGCTCCGAGTTTTCAAAAATAAATTGAACGGTGTCAAACTTGGAAATTACCGGTCGGAAATTTGGTATCATCTCCAAACATGGCGGTCAGAAATTTCTGAGTTGGCATGCCGAGTTCTCAGTTACTTCCAAGTTGTCTTGAACGCAACATTAGTCTGTGTGGTTCCTCTGTCTCCTGATTTGTTCGTCTCCTCTCTTCCCTCCTGTCTCATGTTTCCCTGATGTTGTGTTTTCATCACTTGATCAATCAATCAGTTAATCAACTTAATCATTTAAGCTCTAGAGCTCTGGTTGGTTTCTGGGTGAAGAAATGACCGAGTGACTGTTGTCTGTTGGAGGCCGACAGGAGCCCCAGCTACACGTCTGATCCCCGGGGCCCCCAGAAAAAAAAAACAAAAAAAAAAATCTGATACACACGGATATTCACCTGAGATTCGATCCTCACCTGTAAAAAGTCAACGCACGTTTCTGTCAGAGAGCAGCATCAGCAGGGGATGGTTAATAATCTAAAGCGAGAAACAACATCATCCTTCAACATTATTACTGCAGAGACAGAGCTGAGAGTTCAAACAGCAATATTACATAAATCATTTATGAGCTGTTAGAGAGCCAGGCAGAGGTCCCTGAGTGAGAGGCTGTGTTTGTAATAAGCTCTAGTCGCCCTTCAAGCTATATTGTTTCTCCAAGCGCCCTCTCTCTCTCTCTCTCTTTCTCTCTCTCTTCTCCAAACAAAGACACAGATCTGTATTCAGTTTGCATATAGAGGATGGAGGGATGGAGCTGCTGGCAGCTACAGCCATCCAGACAGAGAGAAAATGTGGGAGGTGGGGGAGGGTGGGTGAAAATAGATAGAAGTGTTACTGTACACAGCTGTGGAACTGAAAAACCTCTGAAATTGGTGTGTGTCTGTCTGGTGTGTGTGTGTGTGTTTGCATTCAAACAAACAGGGAGGCTGCTCCTGACGCTGCAGCACACACCGACGTGGATTCAGGCAGAAATCCGAAAGTGAACTGACTGTGAGACTCTGAGAGTGACGAGAAGATGAGGACTCAACTCATAGTGTGACAGATGAAAAGTGACAAGACGACTCTCACTTACTCTGAAAATGAGGAGGAAAAAGGGGAAATTCAATAGGCTGGGATAATTCCTGGAAATGTGCTGCTGCAGCGTGTTCATGTTCATGCTGGGGTCTTGGTTAATTGCTGAATAATCCCTGGGTAGAAGTAGAAATCTGTGTTTTTTTTGTTGTTGTTTTTTTTCACAAAAGGGGTGCAAGATAAAAACAGACAAAATTACTTTCACTGACTCTGGGCGCTGGGGTGTCTCTGACCCACAACCCTCTGACTTCAACCTTGGACTTCTGTTCATGTCATTACTCGAGGGCTTTACACACTGTTTTCAGCTACACTGTGAATGTTGCGTAGAAACGTAATTTCTAGGAGAGCGGGTTGGAGGGAGATCAGGTTTGAGTTTTGTAAACAAGACATTGTATTTAATACAGGACATAAATTATATGATGACAACCAAATGTTGTGATGATTTGTCTTCTTTAGTACCTCCCTCCTCAGTGACTGGAACAACACACACACACACACACTCCCTGCTGTGTGTGATTGATACTCTTGTGTGGGATATCTGTATCTTTGTGCTCCTGTATGAAAGCAAAGTTATTAAGATCAGTCAACCAAACACTCATCCACCGATACACACACACACACACAGAAGCAAAACTAATGTCTCTCATTGGCTGTGTCCTCCAGCGTCCTCCAGAGGGGAAAGAAGACTGAAGCCTAGACGAGGAAATCAGGGTGTGTGTGTGTGTGTGTGTGAGTAATGCATGGATACACACCATTTGTCTGTCCTATGGGGACTTTCCTGTCAACACCTGAGTCAGGGTTTTAGATCACACCCACCGTAGTGACCTCTACAAACGTCCAATCAAACTGTTTCTGTCACCAACGTGTCATCAGTCGATCATTTCATACCAGAGCAGCCTCCACCATTAGGACTGACAACTGCTGTTGTAAAAATCTCCATAATTAAGAACTAATTAACCACTCATCTTTGAGATAAATTAGAAATAAATACAGCAGCTGCCTTTCTAAATTGTCCTAGATGGTGCATTCAAGGACAGTGGTACATGTGAGATTTAACTGTAGAACATCTTCCATCTTTCATCATCTCCCCAGCCAAGTGTTGTACAATGTGATTATAACCTAGGAAACATTGAAGGTGCCTTGTGCTACCTGTTAGCTATGAAAAAATAACCTCATAAACAGGTCTCAGATCTGTACAAGAGACAAAAAGAAGAAATAAAACAAACAGAAGCTGCTGCGAATAAAACAGCTTCACATGACAACGTTACATGAGTTAATGTACATTCAGATTATCGACGTTACACAGAACAGACAAGAGGCAGCGAGTGTGAAAAGTAAAGCAGAGGCAGCAAGGGAAGAAGAAAAATCCTGCAGCTGGAAAACTTCCTGTTTTGATCAATAATTCAGCTGCAGAAGAAGAAAAGGTTTTTATGTCACCTCCAAAATTCATGATTGTTTTTTTTTTTTTCTTCTAGAAAAGGCTTTTAGAGGGTAAAAGTCAGAGCGCTGCTGCAACTGCTTCCAGGTTTCAATTATGTTCCTTTTTTAAACACACACATACACTTTCAGTTGTAGTTTGAGTGGTCTTACATCCCTGCAGCAGAGTGACTCAGTGTGTTGGAGAGCTGCTCTTAAACAGAAGCCAACCTGCAAACTAACACACACACACACACACATGTACACACACACACTCCACCCACCACGAGGGCAGATTAAATTGATCGCCCTCAGGGAACGAAACATGAGTCACCGTTATTCATGAGAGCTCTTGTGATCTGTGTGCGTGTGTGTGTGTGTGTGTGTGTGTGTGTGTGCAGACACCTTCCTTGCAGCGCATGTGCTTTAAAACTATAAAACCTGACACATCTGAACTCAACCTGAAATAATATTTTGTCATAGAAACGATCGGTCTCCAGAGCAACACAAGGTTTTCTCCCCCTCTTCTGCTCAGCCACGCGAAGCGTCTGGCTGTTGCCGGGCAACGTGAACATACCTGTAATTCATATGATGTGTATCAGCAGCAGCAGCAGCAGCTATGTTCAGGTGATCATGCACACCATAATAAAACCAGACAAGCAAATCAAGAACTCACCTGAAACTCACAGTGACATGATGTGCCACGTCTGGCTGCTGCAGGTATGGCAGCCCTGAGAGGTCAAAGTACATGCAGTTTCAGAAAACAACTTTATCAAGTGCTAATTTCTTCATTTTCCTACAGCGTTAATGACACTGTGATAAAAGCAGAAGAGAAACCGAGTCAAAGTAAACATGAGAAAAGTGATTTAGCTTTAGCTTTAGCATCAAGTCTCTCTGTTGTTTTCCTGTTTCCTACATTTAAGTTTCCAAACCCACAGATGAGCGAGGAGGTGAGGACGAACTGTGAGATGGATCTGTGAAGTAACACCCTCAGGTGTCTGTCAGCATCAAAAAACATTTAACCCCCGCAGTAAACACAGCCTTTGTTGTCCTGTCTCCAGTATTCTCTCAGCGTTCACATCAAAGCTCCTTGTCCTATATATAAAAGTGCTGAGCGGTTGGTAGAGATCCACAAAAACAGCTTATAAAGTTCACTAGGACACAAGGATGTTTTAAGGACGAGGCCATAACATGGTCTCTTCTTCCAGCGGATCTAGGTTCAGCATCCAAAATCGTACCTGGAGCCGCCTCACCTCACCACAGCTGCTTCAGCCCTTTCACCTCTCATGCTTCTGTTATTTAACGAGGCCAAACTGAACCATCACACGTTTGTGAAAAGTTCACCATCGCCTCAGCTGATTTGAAATGCTGCCTGTGGAGGCAAAAAAAAGGTGCACGTCGTCCAGCTCCTGCTGCTGCTGCTCCCTCCTCGGTCCGACCGAGACAAACAGCTCTGACAGCAGCTGCGCCCACACACACACACACATACACATATGCACACACATACACATACACATACACAAACTCCTGCTGGGCTCACAAACTCCACGCAAAAACAAAGATTATTCAGTGTCTGAAATTGCTGCAGACGACTGGCACCAGCCGCCGGTTTCTCTGCCAAACCCCCGCAGCAGTCACCTGAACAGAGGAGCCGTCCACTCCCTGACAGAGCTCCAGCTGAGAGACACATACCTGCAAACTGCTTCTTAATCCTTCTCAAACCATTTGTACCCAACATCTGCCAGAATAAGCGGAGGGAGGAGAGAACTCACATTCTTTAGTTCAAGTGTCACTACAAGTTAAACTACATGAGTATTATCAGCCCTTTAACTGTCATTAAAGTATTAGACGTATAGGGGCTTACGATGTAGAATATCACTTTTCATAATGATAGATGACATCATTTAGTTTTTAACACTTTTATTTCTAAAGTTTGACACCCTGTTCGATTTCAGCCTGTGTTTGATGTGATTGAAACGGAGCCACGATTCAATTCCCTGAACTCAGAGCTTTATTCTCTGCGTGTGAAGTGACAACCAGAGTGACGGTGAAACCAAGACGTGTTATACGGCCATAAAATATGGAGGCCAGGCTGGTCTAACTAGCAGTGAGAAAAAGTCCAATACTTCTCTTGTGTAGAAGTAGAACCAGACAACAGATGTGCCTCAGTACAGTATGCACAGCCTGAAAACTTGTACTTTCCTTCAGCTATCACACCGTCAACACCGTCTTCTCTCAATAATCATTTAACCAGCGGTGGTTTACAATCCCATCTGTCCTCTCAGCTGTGAACTGCAACAGCACCAGAAGCCAGAAACCATAACTGAGTTATGACTGTGGGGGAAAAAAAAAAGACAGAGTGAGGTATTACAGTCAACGAACATCTTTGTTTCTGCTGACAGGAAGGAAGACGGGAGTTTGGTTCTGTCTGCTTATTCCTCCAACTTTTTCCAGGATGTTGTTGTTTATCTTCCAGCAGGTGCCTTGTGGGGGATGGGTGGGTGGCGTGGGGGCACAGCGGATTGCCACCATCCATACA
>OMNW01034366.1:28482-49733 GCA_900303245.1 Selene dorsalis
CTGGGCTCGGCCTCTTAATCGTCAGTAATCCCTCCATTCTTCTCCATGATTTTCCAATACTGCTGCAGCTGTGTGAAAAGTGAAGTTACTAAAGCCAACTCAGTGTGTCTCAGTGTTTATCTGTGACTTTAGTTGTTGGGTTAGAGAGGGAGAGAAAGGATTTAAAACTAGAGTCAATGAGAGTCAGCAGGAATACCAAACAGGAACCGTTCATATGTTTAGTTTTTTTTTTTTTTTATTTAACCAACAGAAACTGGAGAGAGAGTGAGAGTTAAAAAGTTGTTGTTTTTGTTGTAAGTTTTCAGACTTTCAGATACGTGACACTGCAGCAGTGAAGCCATCCATCACTGTCATGGCTGGCCATTTTATTTCCCTCTCACAAGGCTAAAATACAAACTGGGTGAAGTGGAAAGCTCCAGAATCTGAAGGGCAGACGTCCTCAGGGTTTCAGGCTAACGTCTCCAGTCATAAAGGCTTTATATTAATAATCATTATATAATTTATAAATCAGTCATAACTCATCAATTAGAGCAAGGTTAAGGTTGCCAGGCTGAGGTTTATGAACTGGTTATTAATGTTTAAACCTGCAGAACTGATCATTATTGAACCTTTCATGAATGATTCATTAAAAAAGTACATAAATAAATTTGCTCTTTCCTCAATGAATCCTTATTTTCTCAAAGTTAATGACTCCTTGAATGAAGTTTAGCTACAGCTTGAGCTCTCTATCTCTTTTAGGCTGTATTTGTTTAACAGCAGGTGTTGAATCTCTCTCTCTCTGTATCTAACACAATAAAAACGTCTCCTCCATCAGAGAGTTTATGGTAAACTTCCTCGCAGATTTTGTCAACGACATTTCTGTTGGTCATCAAGCGGTACTTAGCATCTGAAGTGCGCTGGCGATGATGCCGTGGGGAGCACGATGAAGAGTCATACAGGCGCTCTTCAGACCTAAATGCATTTACTGAAAAGTAACTCAGACATCAGAAAAGCCCTTGAGCGTCTTTGACTTTTGCATATGGGGTATATCTCTTATTTTTCCGAGCAGTCATCAACAAACAAGTAGGGTGAGGGAGTTCGACGATGCTTCACAGAGGCCTGAGTGGCTTCTGGTCTTAAACTCTGTGAAGCCCAGTCCACTGTTGTATTCAGGAAGAGCCTTTCCTTAATAGCTTCACTTTCTGTGCTGCTGCACACTTGAACAAAATAAAACCTCAAAGTCCACTTACTCCTGACCTTTGTCACGGTTGTTTCTATGGATTTTGGATCTGGTCTTTCAACACATCCACCTCACATTTAGGCAAAACTCTTTTGAGTATGACAATAAAATGAAATATGGGATGCTGGGATTCACTAGTGGAGGAGATAGAGGGTTGAAACCCAAGAGCCAGAGAGTCAGACACTCAGCCAACCAGTGGTGTAACTTCATCAGTCAGTCACAGTTATTCCCAGATAAACTGTAGCACTGATCTGTAGCTCGTCCAAAAACACCAAACCACCAAAAAACGAAACTAAGAACCCACCAAAACCAGATATTTATCACCTGTACAACCTGGTCCAACTGAAGATGTCTCACCACCAGCCAGAAGCTCATGAATACACACCATCATCAATGTGAGTTGAAGTCTGGTGGGTTTGTTTTATTCAGAAGAAGTTTTGAGGCATTAAACTCACAGTCATATCTGAAAACATACAGAGCAGCTGTGAGTGTGAGAGCAGATCATCTTCACTTCTGTTATAAATGACCCAATTAGCACATTATAAGTAAGGTGTCATCACAGGCCACACAGTCACTGATAAAGGTCTTCTACCACCGTGGGAAGTGAGCCCAGGCCACCTGAGTGAAAAGCTGGTGATTATTATGTATAGTTTACTGACGTGCAGATTTAATGGTGGATCTGGAGTCCAGTTTTTTGTTTTGTTTAACAACCTCAGACAGAATCAGATTTAATTCCTGTTTCATCCCCCGGAGAATTCAGGCTCTCCTTAAACTCACATGGCGTGTGCCTCATGGAGAATAACTGCCTGCATTAACAGCATCTTTGTCTCCTTTGGGATTTAAACCCCTAACCTCACCCTCATCACTGTGTCCCTGTGCCGTTTGTGAACCTGTGAGCAGAGAAGTGCTTTATTCTCAGGTGAGATTCCTCTGAGGTTTGGTATGTGATATGTATGAGCAGTGTGTGTAAATGGGTAGAGCAGCTGAAGGTGACCCACTCATCTCGTTATGGGACTAATGAACAGAGTAGGAGGGAGGAGGGAGGAGGCACTGACTGGGAGGAGGAACCACAGCCAGTCTGGAAGCTTAAACTGACTAACGATGAACCAGGCTAACTGTGTAGAAACAGTTGGACCTGAGAAAGATCAAAGACAGGTCTTAATGTCCATATATCTGACACTAACATCAAAGAGTCCAATATCTCGTCTCCTTTAGCTCTGTGTTTGGTCTCCACCAGCTCCTGAGGGAAATATCAGGCTCTTTAGCTGCTAAATGCTCCACTATGTTCACCAGCTGCTGTTTGATCGTGTCGGTCTGATTGATTACAGCGGCTTTCTTTTTTCTTTTCTTTTTTTTATTTTTAAGAATGATGCTGAGATGGTGAACAAGTGTTTGTATGTTGTCGTGTCATACTGCTATTAACATTCACACAAGAGCAAAACACACATAAACATAAACACACAATGTTATCATCAGGTGTGTTTGAAAATAAGCTTTTCCTCAGTTCTGCTGTACAGATGTTTATCAAGCTTCCACTGGCTTCCATTAGCATTTTGCTAATAGTTAAACAAGGTGAAGCTGATGTGCTGTCGTAGCACATCAACGTGATAAACATGGTGCCGCCTGCTGTCCTGCACTATCTATGGCCCTTTAGAATATGTAGATACTCACACATACCTCATTCTCTCTCTTTCACGCGCGCACACACACACAGTTTGTACTCTCGGCCAGCTCTGAAGTGTGTGTTTAATCGGCAGATGGACTCCCAGGAGGACTGTGGGAAGCCAGTTATCTTATCGAGTGTGTGACCTCCTGCTGAGTGGGCGGCCTGCTCCTCATTAGCATGTTAACCTCATGAATATGTGCATAATAAATGAGGGGCGTCCTCAGACTTCCTGTCAGTCTCTCTGTGTCAGCTCAGGTCTGGACATGAAAGAGGAAAGAAACACGTCAGCTCAGGTGACAGTGGAGATGTCACCACTCTCATGTCATTATGGGAACAAGTGTATAATGATGATGTAATCACAACAACAACAACAACCTTAGGTCAACATTGACTTTTTTGGGTTGAGAGCTACAGTAAGCATCCACTAGCACGGTATGATGATGTCACCCTGGTGAGAAACCAACTGTCATTTGTATTTTACCATAGTAACAGAGGAGTTGGCACGATGGTGTAACCGTAGTAACAATGGAATTCACATTTATATACCTTTATCGTGACAAGATATAACAACAGCAAAACAACAACAAAACATTGTCATGGTAACGTACGTATCATTAATGACACTTTATGGCATCATCTCAAAAACTTAAAAACAATCAACAGACGAAGATTTTACAAACTTAATCGAGCATTTTTCTTTGTTTTTCGCCACAGGCTGTCACTGCCTCAACTCTTTGAACTGCGTTACCCAGAAGTCCCCAGTGGGTGGCCATGACAGGAAGCCTCATTTACAAGTCCAAGCTCAGACTCCAGCGAACGAAAGAGAGCCCTTTAGTGACATAAAAGAAGAAAAATAGGGAGAGATAATAGATGGAAGCTGTGGGAGGACTGATGGCTAATTATCAACTCTCACTCGATGACAACAGACACATGAACAGGAGGAGAAGAGGGCAGCAGGTTGTAATTATCACCTGCCACTGGTGGCTGTGCTGAGAAGGAGATAAAGAAGAAATGACACGAAGAGCAGCAGCACCAGTTCTCCACCACAATAACATATGAGTTGTGAAAATTTGCTGTATTTTCATTCTAATATCAACATTAGAAAACTGTTTTCAACTACAACAAGATAGTGATGTGGTTGGTGAGCAGCGATTCTGGAGAGAGACCACAAATCAAATTTAAAGGGGAACTACGTACGAGAAGGGCAGTATCATAATCTGCCAACAGTTCTAGTCTAACATGGTGGTTTGCATCTAAAGCCAGAATACAAATGGTACGACAAAGCATTTCAAATGATAGGAGGAAATATTTTGAACAGAAACACTGGTAATAAAAGACATTCGTGCAAAAGTCTTTAAATTTAGGTAAATAGATTTTTCTGAAGTGGCTCTTTGTTCATGAGCTTCTTACTGTGATTCCCTCGCAGCCTGTTGTTGTTCCTACTGGTATATTAACTCCTACCTGCTTCCTGTCGGTTTTGTTGTGAATGCAGAGTACAGTTACGTTTTGACATAACTCTTCAATGTAAGGAGTTTCACGTCGCTTGTACGATAACAAATGAGAAAGAAAGAGAGACATGTTCATTATCTCTGTCAGCTCAGGGGGGAGGATTAGCTGTTGGCTCTAGTGGTGTGGTCAGAGCTGAAGCTGCGGATGGTTTTACACCGTTCATATTGTGTTTGAGGAAGTTTAATGAACATTATACCAGCATTTGCCGGGCTCTGTGTGTGACAGGTGTGTGAAGTTTCAGTTTGCTCGTAGCTGACAGCTGCGTTGACAGCTGAATAGGATGGGACAGGCTTCGAATTGGAAATGTGTCACTTTGTTCTGCTCATATTTTTTCCAGAGAACGTCTCTGTTCTTGAGCCAATGTAATCAATAACACTGAGAGCAGAACCACATTAGTGTTTTTATGCTAATGTTATGCTTTTAAGTCAAATCCCTGCTGTCATTTGATGTTTTTGGACACATAACGAGAATTTCTTTGTACCTTTGGAGGTAACTCTGTGTGTCATGTTATTATTGTCATCACTGCTGTGTAGCTTTGGGGTCATGTAAAAATGTACAAAGTGGAATGATAGCACGCCAGAAACTGAACTTCACCACCAGGTGTCACACTTTACCACAAGGGGTCAACATCAAAGTAGAGATGAATCCCTTGGTGGTGCTGCCCTACTGCTGGGGGTATGGTGCCCCTGTTGCTTAGCAACTTTTTTCACATACAATATGAGGTTTTTGAAGGTTCGTGATTGTGACTATTGTACCATTAACTAAATTGTGTGTATTTTATATGAGAACTGAAATTATCCATATGAAATCGGTAATGATGTTGTGTTTCTTTCATCTGCTGTATCTAATGACGTTAGCATCAGGTCTATGAGTTGGTGCTACTAAAGCCAGAACCCAGTGAGCCCTGTTCCTTGAATGTGCAGATGATAGCTACACACAGTTGTCCCCACAGGTAAGCCCATCATAGAGAACATTACACACGCCATCTACAGCAGCAGGAAGACCATCTGTGTGATCAGCCAGTGCTACCTGCAGAGTAAGTGGTGCTCCAGAGAGATCCAGATGGCCAGGTAGGGGCTGATAGAAAGTCCAAATGAAATTTATGCAGGTTATCATGACCCATACCTAACATTTTTCTGTTCTGGTCCAACCTGGTCTCTCCTGCTTTGTCCCGGTCTGTCCTGGTCTGTGTTTGCTTTTGTAGCTTCCGTCTGTTGGACGAGCAGAAGGACGTGTTGATCCTGCTGTTCCTGGAGGAGATCCTGGCCCGGCAGTTGTCTCTCTACCACCGCATGAGGAAGCTGGTAAAGAAACGCACCTTCCTTAGCTGGGCTCAGGCCGGCCAGCACACGGGGGTCTTCTGGCAGAATGCACAAAGAGCACTGGAGACATGGAGACGCTCCAACGGAGACCACAGACCCACTAACTGGACCTGCAGGTTGCTGAACGCTGTACAGGAAGTGTCACTAAATATAAAAGCAAAAAGAAAATTTATGCAGCAGATCAGTTTCTCTGAGTCAGGTCCTTTTGGATTGTAATGGATTTGTAATGTTCATATTTCAACTGATTACCGACTCACTGAGATCTGCATTAAATGGACACGAAGCACTTCAGCTCTTCAGTATCACAGGGTCTAAACATCCACGAAACACTGTTGTGTTTATATTAATTTCATCCACAAAAAATAGATTGTTGCAGAGTGAAATTAATGCATGTACTGTTTGTTTTATTCTACATTTCATTTAGTAGTAGAAAGATAAAAGTAGCTCTGTCTGTCCTTTTTCTCTCTCCTCAGTTTTGATTGATGATCGGACTTTTAATCTGCTTAATTAATTTAACCTAACCTGGATTATAAAATTATTTCCCAATGTGTAATGATGGACTCTTTATTTGCTCTGGTTTCTGAATCAAATGATATAAACATTTAACTACTGTCCCTTTCAACGTCAAAGTGCTGCCAAATAGTCTGTCAGTATATTCATATGTGTGTGTGTGTGAGTGTGTGTGTGTGGGTGTGTGTGTGTGTAATAATTGAATAGATTGATAAGAGACCATCAAGTCTCAGAACAATCAACCATCTTATTTTATGACTAGCATGCCCACATCACACACAGACACACATCACACACAGACACACATCACACACAGAAATCAGCATAATTTATAATTTAAAGTTATTTATCAGCACTTTGTTTACTTTGGCTGTGACATGAATCAACTGGAAACATCCTCTCTCAGTTACTTTGTTGGGTGCCAAAACATGTTGTTAATAACGTTAGAAAAATAAAATGCACCAAGTAACTTATTTCATTTCATTTTCATTAATTCATGCATTTATAAAGTGAGACAGGTGAGCTCCAGGCTGTCAGGCGAGAACTGATGATGTGAAGTTAAAGATACTGGAAGAACATTTTGATGCCACTTAATGAGCATGAGTGGCAGCAGGACTGATGATGACGCAACAAAATACTGACACCTCCTGACCAAAGGGGGGCGCTGAACTTCTCCTCCAGTTCACTCCAGCAAAACCACCAATATTTAATTAATCCACCGTTGAAAGCCTCAAACATCTACAAATGACTGTTACGGCCATGGCATTCAGTGTCTTTGCGATTGTCATTCCTGATCCGACCACCAGGTGGCCACAAACTCACACTAAGTTTACCACGACATCATGGGTGAAGAGCCAATCAGCTCAGAGCAAACACCCAAAGAGGACGAGGACATGAAAGATAGAAGAGAAGGAGGTGAGTTTAATTTACTGAGAAGGACGATAGATGGAGGAAAGAGAGCACAAGATGACAAAGACTGAGGCCAAAGAGGACTTTAGATCCGACAGAAACAAATAGGAGACGCTTGAAAGTGTTTATGTTTTCAAATCTGTGTGTTTTATTTTGCTGCCACTCCAAAGGGTTTTATATTAGACAATATATCACTTTATATTTTATGGTTTTCTTTTTCAGATTAAGATGAAGGCTGTCTGGGTATGAAGAGCACAGATTTAT
Organism: Selene dorsalis; assembly: GCA_900303245.1. Classification (NCBI taxonomy): domain Eukaryota; kingdom Metazoa; phylum Chordata; class Actinopteri; order Carangiformes; family Carangidae; genus Selene; species Selene dorsalis. The sequence continues at coordinate 35,882 of OMNW01034366.1, forward strand.
AGATGATGCTGTCAGAGATAATCAGGACATGTGTCAAACCAAAATCGCATCTGGGTAAAAGCTGACTGACTGAAAAGCCTGAGTCTGGGACAAGTTTACAGACTTCTGCAAAAGATAAATAATCAAAAGTTCCTGTTTGAACCACCAAAGGCCATAAAATCTCAAGTTTAACTTGCTGTCAACATTGCTACAGAAGCAGCATTTTGCATCACACAGGGCAGAGACAGGTGATTCAATGTCACAGTCCTCTGTCAGAGAAACATGAATATATGAACCTGTGTGTTATTTGAATAGCTTGGTACTGAATGCACAATAACAAGGTTTATATATGTTTAGACATGATACTGGGCCCAGTTTTATTTTTGTATGTATATAGTGGGGGGTCCCTGCTCCATCTATCCATCAGTTTGGGGGTCCATGGCCTGAAAAACGTTAAAGACCTCTGGTGTAAAGCTTCAATCAAGTGAAAGGTTCATCATTGTTCTCAGTCACATGGAAATGCTTTGTCGTCGTCGATGCTACTGTACTTGAAGCACAGGATGTAGAAATCACCATGAAACAAAGTAGATTATTCCCCTTTATATTTTTTTGTTGAGCTAAAAAAAAAAAAAAAGTTACATTTTCTTTTCTTTCTTCAAGGTCTCTTTTCACTCACGTTTTCAGGCCATGTCTGCTTTGTGTCCTGAAGCCACAACAAACACTAGACACACGTTAGACCTTGTGATAATCCCACAGACACAGGAAATGTCCGGCTTAGCGTTAATATAATATAACAGTACTGTGTTGTTGCTGTTGTTGTGGTTGTTGTTGTTGTGGAGATGAGGAGGTTATTGACCGTGGTATCGGTCAGCTCCCTAGAAACATGCTCTATTACACTGTTTAATAATACTACAGCAGATACACACACACACACACACACACATGAAATACATACTAAGCTCCTCTCTCTTTGTTTACTACTTCTCTGATGTATTTTAAGGGTGTAAAATAAATAAAAGACTGAGGGTTAAACACACACAGCTGGTTGGTGGAAACTGTCCTGAGAGCCAATAGTTTGTCTGTTTGTCTGTGCAGCAGGTTACTATGACTCTCGTTGCATTTTGTTGCTCTGCGACATCTAGTGGCCGTAGTTATCATGACAGGAGCGAAGGGAAAACTGTGTTGACATCGTATAAAGAGGTGATAAAACACAGGGATGAGCACTATGTTGTTATTGTAACCACAGCAACACGGGCCATCTAGTGTCAAGAAAGTAATATTTTATCCCAAGTCGCCATCTTTGTTTCCCAAGCCATGACTGTTATTATATATGTTACCATGGCGAATTAAGTGGGTATGCTGCTCTTGGTTAACCCCACATGTTCATCAGTGTAACTATGACAACCAAGGCTGGGTAGCTGACACCTGCCTCCATGTGGGCATGATATCGCAGGAGCCATCACTGTAAAATCTGCATTAAAACAACATGTATGATAATTATGTAACAATAAATTAGTTATAATATTCAAGTTTTGAATTTGATAGGTGAAGCCGTGTGGTTTAATGAACTGTAGCATTGTCTTTCTGTTCTGAGGTCGACCAGGTCGTTGTATCTTCTGGTTCTGGTCATGACGTCTTCTCTGGATCTGACTACATCCTGGAGAGCGTTGCTGGCCTCCGTTGTAGATATGGAGAGGAGTTTTGTAACCATACAATTGATTTTGGAGCTTATGTCCTCCTCACATTTTCTATTTTTTCCCACCGTGACTTTTAGAAAGATCGAGGCAAACCGACAGTCTCTGTTAGAGTTCAACTTCATCCAGCTGCATAATTCCCTTCTTCACTTGCACAGTCACTTCCTCTCTGCTCATATATTGACAGACCAGACTGTCCCAGGTTAAATGGGAACTATCTGTCAACTCTGAGACATTCATTCTGATGCAGTGTCCCTCTGTGATCTCAGATCCAATCAAATTTCGCAGAAGTTCGGTTGGTAACGTTTGATTGAACTGATTAAATCCATTGATATAAAATAAATTTGTTGTCCTTTTCTGATCCAGAGAGGATCTCCTTCAGCCCGTTTTATGTTTCACTCTGATATTAAAGTCAATAAATCCACCGCAGTTCCAATTTATGGTTTTAATATTTTCTATAAAAACTACAGTTTGGGTAAATTGCCCTCATCTTTTTCCTCCACAACTCAAACCATCATCTGATCACCAATCATTTTTGATGATCAGATTCTGTATCTAGTCGAGTTCACCTGTTGTTCACCTTAAATTAACATCTACAGGAATTTCCACTTGTCCTGACAGATAGGAGGACCCTGAACGTCTCGTCTGAAACCTCTCGCTCACCTGCTCAGCTCAGAGGCAATTTCACTTCCACGGCGTCTCCTCCTGGTGCTGTAATTACATCAAAATCGTTCAAACCGCAGCCTCTTGTCCTGAAATGTCACATCGTCTCTGTGATGACAGAGCGATTCAGCTTCCACACAAACATCCTCCCCGTGTGGCGACTGACATTTTCATTGAAGTAAAACATGTTTTGACTTGTTTTCAAGGCTGATTACAATTATGAGCAGCCGAGAATAAACTGAAAGCACCTACTGTCTCTGAGCAGTGAAACTAATGTCAGCAAACTCCCTTTAAAACCTGAGGGTTTTAATTTGGCCTCACTGAAACAGCTTTTTGTGCAGATTCAGTGATTGGGCAGAGTTATGGTGCTTCTTCATCAGGCCTGAACAATGTAATGTACCTGGCTTAAAAGTTGAGTACTAGAATTAGAGGCTTCAAGGCATGGGCACCGTGGGTCTCAGTCTGAGATTGTGTTTCTGTGTTGCTCTGATTTTGTGTTTTGAAATATTAGTTTTGTCTCCTGGTTGTTGTTTTTTTGGGGGTTTTTTTTATGTTAATAAATTCCATCGACTTTGTTTTGTTTTGTCTTGGAGCTGTCTTCAGTGGTTGTGTTTGTGCTGTGAGAGTCCATTGTGAAAACTGTGAGTGAAAGAGAAATAAACATAAGCTAAAAAAAAAAAAAATCAATAATCTGCAAAGTATTTTCTCTATTAATTGCGAAGTCGTGTCAACCAACAGTGGAAAATGCTCATCACAGGTTCCCAGAGTCTGTCTGATCAATCAGTCATGGGTAGGTCATGAGATATTGGGGCCCAAGGCACAGATATAAAATGACCCGCACAGCCCAATGTTACTCACTTCAGACAGAGGCCCTGGCTCAGGGGACCGTCTGACTCCATGGGCCCCTGGTCCTATGTCCGACACTCCTCTTCAGTAATCCCTTCATACTAACAAACCAAACTACACAATAGTAAATATAAACATCTGTTGTCACGGGAATCTCCTGACAAAAGTCATCAAAAGTCATCGAAACAAAAATTGTTTCCCCGTGAGGGTCTGCACACTCACACACACTCATCTGTTCGTGAGTGTGTGTTTTGGTTGTATGACTGACAGCAGCACTGACACACTGAGACAGGCGGAGATGGAGGAACATCCCTGTGTGTGAGCAGTCGGTCTGCTGTCAGTCGTCCTCAGGGGGAAGAAGATCCTCAGTCTGGGGGAAGTCTCACTCCTTTCACTGCATCTGAAACCAAAATGTAACTGGCTCTCTCCACTAACTTTGCTGCAAATGGGTTTAGTACCTACTTTTTGTATAATTCTGCAAACAATGAACTAAAACAAACAAATAGGACAAAGGTGAAAACTGCCTCTCTTTGTTGAGGTAAATATGAACTGAATCAGTTTGGCTGCGGCTCCTCTTCTCTGCCTCCAGGCTGCAGTAACATGAGAAGACCAACAGCGCCTCCCAGTGGTGTTGGTCGGTCACATATAATCAGACTCACATGAAAGGAGACATTATGCCCCTTTTCCACAAATTAAAATAGTTCCCAGGTGTCTTAAAAACATGCTTCGGTCAAAATACCCCAAGGGTCAAACATCACAGCTCTTTGCAAATGAACCACTGCTCGCCCCGCCCCCACCCCTTCTACCGATACCGGTACTCACAGGTAGGGGTGGTATTATGCAAATTCGAAAACTAATGACATCATTGTCAGACAACCGAGGAAACAGCTTTAAAAAAAACCCACATGGATTTCAATCTAGGGAGCAAATTACAGATTATTTAGTATATTCTCACAGTGTAAAACAGCAAACACCAAATATATGTTAAAGAGCCTTCAAAAAGTGATATGTCCCTTTAAAAAAAAAAAAAGGAATGAAGAATTTGAGACAGAAAACAGTAACACTACAAACCACAGACATCTGTGAAGATGTCGGTGAAACTAATGGAGAATATAAGCAAACAAAAGTCTGATAATCACCACCTGTAATCTGTTTATTATGAGTTTCTAGTCACTTGAATGACAGTCTGACTCACACACTGAACCAACACTGACCTCTGTTGGAGAGAAGTCAAAACTACACTTTATGTCACAGCTGCTGGTTTCTCCTCAGATGTTTTCCTAACTATCCTCAGACAGAGAAATGAGATGTGAAGAAGTTCAGACCCATGTTTCCTGTGCGAGGTTCAGTAACTTCCTAATGGAGCTTCATAAGCACTTCAGAGAGAAACTCCAACATGCAGATCTCACTGGATCATTGCACCATAAATAATACATTTACATTTACATGCATCCATTTGAAAGACACAACTGAGGAACATCATTCAGCAACACTGAACAAGTGCATGATCTGAGTGTTAATATTTAGTGCTACATCTATTTAATGTCCAAGGAGATTATACCAACGAGCCAGCAGTCGAGCATGCGGTTGTAATAAAACATTGTTTAAACTCATTATAGCGAAACACATCACAGTTTTCAATAACACTAAATATTGCATCATGCAATATTGTGTTGCATTGATTTGTGTGTCATTTATGCATTGCCTGTACAAACCCCACTGGTCTGTGCACTGTCCACACCTGCTCTCATCTCAGCTGTGGGAATAACACAGTAACTTCCAGACTCCCAAACCCTTAATGCACAAGTTCCGTTTTTTGCAACCTGGACCTTATTTCTAGCATAAAATACTTTCATTTACTCACCCGAACAACTTTGGTGTAACTTGGAGTCCTTCGGAAGATATTTAGATCCACTCGCGATCTACGTACATCCATATAATGAGAGTTGTTGGGGCAACGATGCAGCGTCTAAATAAGACATTATCTGCTGTGAAACTCTTTCATTTCACCAATATGTTGTTATGAATCACCAGTACTGTTCCCCCGTGAGTTCAGAGCGGCTCAGAGTTATTTTGTTATTGTCGTCTGGGGTTTTTTACACTATGACTTTGGCAGTGGCACGGCTGTGACATCATCGAGGTCGTAGGTTGTACGGGTGAGTAAATTAACATATTTTATGCTAGAAATAAGGTCCAGGTTGCAATAAACGGAACTTCTCCTTTGAGATGTATGTTTTAGCCCATTTAAGAATACGAAGTTATTTGCTGTATGTCCCCTGCACAGAAGTCAGCTTCACTAGTTTTAAATGTTTTTCTATGAAATTCACACAATTGCTCTTACTCTGTCAACAGAATGAAGAGAGATACAATCATTTAACTAAACTATTTCTTTAATTTTTTAATTTGTAAGAAGATAATATTACAGATAATTATATGGTTATTAAAATAGCTAACAGTTACAAGCAGACAAACTCTGCTTCCTTGGACTACACTGCTCCTGTTCTTCTTTGGTGGAGAATGTGTACATGTCCTACTGCACAAAACAGAGCAGAACAAGGAAAACCATTGCTTGCTGTAATAAGCAGGCCAGCTGAGTCTTCAGTTGCTGACAGTAAGTAGTTTGTTTGGCAGCTATGTAATTTAAAAAATGGAATATCTATGTCCGCAGTGTTTACTGATAGAATCGGTTGATGATATGCCAAAGTAAGATCATCTATGATATAAGAGCGCTAACCTGACAGCCTCCAAAAGAGCAGTAACAGACTGGTGACTGGTATACTCAGATGAGTCTAGACCAGATATATCTGAATTATGTGTAACCAGTGTAAAAGGACAAACAGAGTTGTTATTAGCTCTAAATCCAAACTCAGCAAAAGTTCCAGCACTTTTGCCTGATTTCCTAACACTTAAAAGCACTTTGGGTGGACACTGTAAAACTGGTTTAAACTGCAGCTCTTGCAGTTCACACTGTGTTATTTTACCCTCATGTCTCTGGGGAAAGTTGCCTCAGCTCCACCCTGCCATAGTGCAGTCGCACTGGGAGCTTCCCACTCAACACAACTCCCTGTAGCTGCTCTGTGGGACCATGTCGAGGGTATGTGCTTTGCTCAAGGGCTCCTGAATGAACCTGTTGAGATTGTGAGGACCAGAAATCATTCACTTTGCTCAGATTCAAACTGTCAGCCTCACAGTCTCAGCTAGATCTCAGAGTCTGATTCATCACCAGATGAGTTTCTGGTGTCAGTGGTTGGCAGTAGAGTTCTCAACGGGCCTGAAAATTACAACCCGACCTGGCCCGACCCGCAGGTGTTGAAGCCCAGACCTGACACAGCCCGACCCACCAGCATTAATTCTCAGCCCGGACACAACCTGAACCCGGCCACAACAGTAAATAAATAAAAAATTCTACTCTGCCAACCATAACGTGACGTGCTGAAACTTGAATGAAATACCTTATTCGACTGGACATGAGAACTGTGTAGAAGCCATTATTTTTTAATTTACAGTACTCTTCTGTAATCATCACCAAAATAAACAGCACTGATTCAGTCCCAAACCAGCGTGTCGGTTCGGGTTGGTCGGGTTGGTCGGGCTGGCCCGGCCCGTGGAGATCTCTAGTTGGATTGCAAGGTAAAACGGAGCAAACGTCAACTTGTTCATAAACCAGTAAGTCACCATGTTGGGCAGTGGTGGGGCAGTGGGATGATTTGCTTTGACTTTGAACTGAAGAGAACTCCACTCTGTTTGTAGTTGCAGTATTGATGTAGAAAAGGGAAGTGTGACCAGTCTAGTCTGCTCTCAGCGAGTTTGCCCTCCTGTCTGTTCTCTGCATGTGCTGTTCAGTGTCTGCACCATAGGAAGGATCAGACTTTCAGTGCTTTACAGAGGTTACAGTTAGGTATGTATTGTTGATGTTTAATCCCTGAGAACAGAAATAACAGAACTTGAATCTGTCTCATATCAGATGTGTCAAACAGCCCTAACAGCCATGTAGACCACATGTAGTGACCTATTATGATTTATCTTCAAAAATAACATGTGCACCAGAACAATATGGATCAGAATTCAGAGTGGATGAAGGATGGGAGTTACACACCTCTGTCTATAGACTGTTAGGTTTCTCTCTCATGTTCTCAGAGCTGTGAAAACTGTACATATCTGTAAAGGTGTTATTTGTATTCAGCTTGGTTTCACATCACTGTTACCTTTGTCAAGTTTAATGACTACACAATCATCCTTACTCTGTACATGTTTGTGCTGATATCACTGCTACACAGATGGCACCCAACTGTACATTTGACATCTGTGCTTTATGTATTGCTTTATTATATCATTATTTAATCACGTAGTAATGATACCCGAGTGCTTATAGGTTGGGTGTTGAGGACACCACAGCCTCATTTAGCGGCCTCTGGTTAAAGATTCAAAACTGTGTTTCACATCCTCATGTAAATGACTCATATTTGCTTCACATGAATGTTCACAATGTCAGTGATAACAATATGTATATCAAGGGATGCCTAACATTTCACTCTTAGTCTTACTCCTGTGTCGGAAGCTAATTACAGTAGATGGATCCTGCTGTCCACGTGTTGAAGTGCCCTCAGGTAACACACAGAACCTAGCCCATTTCGTTGTGAGTGATAAAGATGCATATTGCAAAGGTTGTGTGAGTGCAGGTGTGACAGGGTGACTAGTAGTAGTAGGTGACTTGAAAACCATTATAGATTACTATTATTATTATTATAGATGCAGTTAATTCCATTTACTATATTACCACCTTAGGCAGACACCTGCTAAAGAAGCTGTGTACTGTTATATGACCAGTTTCTGACACACACTGACTGACACCCACATAAATCCAAACAACATGTGCACACCAGCTGTTGTCTGATTAATGGCTGGATTAGGACAGTGGTCCCCATCCACAGAGCCTTGGACCACTATCAGGTCACAGCATACTTGTAAGATACAACAGGTTACTATTATCATATATCTGACCAGTAATTGCAGACCCATTGAACTTGATGCGCCAACTGATCACCCCCCACCCACCAACCCACACATGCACAAACAAACAGAACAACACAAAGAGACTGTGGAAAACATGCCTTTCCTAAATGGATTCATGGCGCTAAAAAGGTTGGGAACCACTGGGTTAGGAAATTTCGATTGTTAATCTGTGTCTGCTTGTGTAATTGTGTGTGTGTGTCTGTGCCTGCATGTGTCTGCTTGTGTAAGTGTGTGTGTATGTCAGGTTCATTTGCATCTCTCTCTCATTCCTCACATTCTTCTTCATCAGAAAAAAAGACCAGTGAGTGACCAGTAGGAGGAGAGGATTTTATAACCCACACACATTTGTTGTAGCACACTAGGACACACATTAATACACACCTGAACACCAGTGACTGTAGTTACAGTCAGAGTTGTGATAGAGAATCATCATCAAACATGAAGCATTCACAGATCACAGTCGGTGATTGTTTGCTTTTGCTGTTGAAGCTGACTGTGCATGTGTGTTTTATCTGCTGTGTTGGAGTGTTGTGGGTAAATGCTCCTTTCTGCAGCTGTCTCATTTGACTTGCTCACTAACAAGTGAATGATTTTGATAATTAGACTGAATTTGCATTTTGCTCAGTCTCACTTTTGTAGTTTCATCCATCTACCTGCTTTCATGCATTCATAAAAAACAAAAGTGGATACACTGCAAAAACCTGATATGTTGTTGACTGGATCAGGACAGTGGGGCCAGTCCTGTAGTAACAAATGTTGCCGACCGACTTACAGGCTGCTTGGAAACTGAAGATGTAAATAACGAGGAAACTGTTTTGATTCCCAAACGGATGCTGTGAGCTGGGAGAGACTAAATAAGAAAGATACTCTATCATTGGCGAGGTGCCTCGATAGCTCATCTGGTGGAGAGGATGTCATTTGGGCTTAGTCCATGACCCCGTGGCCAACCTGTGGTTCTTTGCTGGAAGACAAGTTCCAGAAAAAAGAAAGAGAAACTTTTTTCTCTTTTACAGTAAATGCAGCTGAAATCACAGTTCACTCTATGATTCATAACATAAATCAAAAATCAGGATTTGACCACAGGTCCAGATGTAAACAAGGTTGTCTTGGTTACTCTCATAAGAAGTGGAATTAAAAACAAAATGATGTGCAGTAATCAATTGTCAAGTGAAAGCAGCAGCTCTGTGTGAAGTGATGATGATGATGATGAGGAGGAGGAGGTTGGAACCTTCCTCACACTGACGCTCTATCATTTGACTGGAGCTCTTCCGATGACCTTGTCTTGTTTTGTCTTCTTCTTCTGTGTTTGCTTGATGGCACCCACTGGAGAATAAGCAACATCAGCTGTGTCTCAAATGAATATTGATATGTAAGAGATTCATACAAGCTGTCCTATATTTAGATGGGAGCTTAACGGTTGTGAAAGCAGCTCACTGCTTCAGAGTGACACATGGAGGCTGTGGCAGCAGGTGCTGCTCCAGTTAACTGGATGGTTTTCACGACTGTTGAAGTAAAGTGTCTATTTAGCAGATGATGTGATCATATTTTTCTGTCTGGTTTCTTTAATCAGAGACAGTGGTTGTTGCTCAGGGGATAGTGGATCGTCCACTAATCAGAGGGTCAGTGGTGCGATCCCCAGCTTCTTCAGTCAAACTGTCTGAACCCCCAAAGATACTGAACTTGAAAACTATCCCTCATGTAAATGTGTGTGTGGTAGGAAAGCACAATATGAGTAGGGAAACGTGATGTTTAAATGTGCGTGTGAATGTGACAGGTATAAAATGCTTTGAGTCAGACTAGATGTGCTCTATGTAAATGCTATAATAACTGTTATTTGCAGACAAAGCAGATGTGACAGTGGGTGTTACGTACACTCCTGCAGACACAGGGTGATGTCGTTTATGTACAGATACGGGGGCCAGCAAAGATATCTATCAGTGGAGGATGAAACACAACAGCTGTAGTTTTCATTTTTTATGGTAGAATCCACTGATGGTCCAAAGTTTTCATGACAGAACTCACACATACTGTTACTATTGAACTTATGCATTCAGTGATAAAAGACAGTTTAATGTATCTGACTCTGTAATAAAGTGATTACTCTCAGTTTTGTAGTTTAGACTCACTGGATGTTCCTCAGTGAGGTCATATACTGCAGAGACATGTAGAGCCTTCATCTGAGAGTGTCTTCTGGGAAAATGGTGAGAGCTCAGAGACTTATCATTAAGGAGGGTTTGGGGAGGTTGGGCTCCTGCTCAGGATTTCAACATTATATCTACTCCATCACAGAAGAACCATCTCACAATTTGTTTTTGAATTAAAGAGCGTGTGTTGCTCAGTTGCTCAGACTCCGTATGAGCAGTCCTGTAGAGGTGGTGACCCTCCAGCTGGGATAAGAAAGAGAGCACTGCTTGTGTCTACCTGTCGTACAATGGTGTGTTTGTGGAGGTAGGTTGGGCTGTAAGAAAAGAAGTGGCAGAACCTGTCTGACCATTTGTGTGTCTCTCAGCTGTGTTGGCAGAGCACTAACACGCAGGTCGCCTTCTCGTACAACGGAAAAACTGCTGAGTTCATAAAACCAAATCCAGCACATCACAATGGCAACACTCTATCACAGTTGTTGTCACAACATGTTGCTGCTCAAAAGACTTATTAAAACGCAAATGAGACATCCAGACATGGACAGAAAGAGCATGGACAGAATAAAAGAAGATGAATAAAACACAGTTGAGTTGTCAAAAGTGAAGCTGATGTGCTGCCTCTTTTTCACATGACAGATTACAGCTTCATTTCCCCTGTTCTTTAGCTTGAAGTGGGCGGGGCTCAGGTGGAAAATGTGTGACATCATCAGCCCCCAATCATCTGTGCGCCAATCAGAGTAAGGCAACATTTAAATCAAAATGCATTAGCCCCGCCCACACAGTCCCGATCATCGCAGTCTCGTCATGATCTGAAAATATTTTCACTGTTTCCCCCTCATGCTGCCATGACAACATCAACAGCTCATTGATGCTGACCTTGCCCCTCCCTTTCCCTATGTTTCATAATCAGATTAACTGGTAAAAACAGGAACATTGTTCATGTTCATTTGCATATAGAGTGGGGAAATGAGGATGTTAATGCCAGGTGTGTTATTTTTCTTATTATTTTTATAAGTCGCTTACTTTGTGTGTCCGTTGGTCGTTTTACTTCCCGCTCCAGTTTTACCTGTTACCCTCCTTGACACTCCCTCGTCGAGATCAAAAAGTCTAAACTATCTCATTTCCTTTCCTAACCATGTCTCAATAAGCACCATGAGGTCAAGGAAAGATGTGAGAGACGAAGGAACATAATCTTGACTGCATCACAACACATCAGCTGTTAAGTTGCCAGTTTTGTGGGTCACACATGCTACTTGCTCCTCATATTCTGTTGGTGGCCTGTCCAAATCCTGTTCCTGGTTTTCCAGTCCGTGGCCAGACTGATGGTTTAGACCCAGTCTTCAGGTCTCAATCTCAGCCTCCTCTGGGCTGATTTCCACTAAGGCAGCTCCCCCAGCCTCTGGGCCATCTTCCTGTACATCCCAGTCTGCTTGCCCAGCCTCTGGGCCTTTCCTCTGGGGTGCCCTGCCTGCCTGTCTGGCTGTCACGCTGTGCACCTGTTAACCCCAGCTTCTACTCAAGCCTAGTATTTTTGTCATTAGTAATCTGGATGAACATAGTGACCAAATCTATAACTAAGCAGTGAAGTTAGCAGTCTGATGTTGGAGTGTACTATCTTCCCATCATAGACTATTAGGGCTGAACCAAAATGAGACAGTCACCAGCTGTGCTGCCCTCACTTTGTGCGTTGCAAATACAACAAAAAACTTTACAGAAACTCGAAGTTTTAATGCTCATAGTTTTTCTGTTAGTTAAACTGAGCTGGAATCTTTTACTTATATTTACCAGTGTAATCCTGTGGCTGCTTTTCAGTGTTGTTTGCTGCTGTATTAATTCCATTGTCAGCACAAAATGAGTCTTCCTAAAACTACAGCGTGATACTGTGTCTTTATCTGTGCCTGTACATGATGAAATAAATGAAAGCAGTCAGGTACGATGATTGTGCTGTGGGTCTGGTCTCCCACTCCTCCTACATTGTGACATCTCATTCCACAGAACCAGCATGTGGGACTATCTGTGATCAGTGAGGCAGCAGGGCTGTGTGCAGAGAGCTGGATGACTTTGAGTGCTTCCTCTAACATGGGCTGAGCCAGAGCAGATAACATCAGTGTTTAAGAGCCAAGTCAGGACAAGCCCAGCACACTGATGGTCTGAGTGTGTAATGTTGGAAGGTTTAGTAAACCACGTTGACTTTATTTCCATGGTGTGATCCTGCTGTGTTCTGAGCTGAAACACCTCACCTTTACTTTACCTTTGCTCGTTATTCATCACTTTCAGGAGAAAGAATGGTTTGGTTTGTAGACAGAGGGAGCGACGTGTGGACCAGGCCTCTTTTACCTCCCACATTTCACAAAAAACCAACACACTCCTCTTTCAGCCTTAAGTTTGGCACTTTGAGCTCCAGGATGCTGGAAGTTGAGTAGTTGCAGTTGTCGTGCCCAAACAGCAAGGAATTGTACTTGTCAGTCTCCCCATCTAGATAACATGTAGGTCACCGCCACCTCCACTTCCTTACATTCCATCCACCACTTATCCGGGGTGGGGTCGCAATGGGAGCAGGTCACACAAAGTATAATCATTCCTCTCTCCAGAAATGTTTTACAGCTCCTGGGGCATCCTGAGATTCTCTCAAACCAGACTCTTCAGTATGTTCTGGGTCGCCCCCTGAGGCCTGCTACCAGTTGGACAAACCTAGAAGACCTCCACTGAAAGCCCAGGTTCTCTGGCATGAAACCTGAACCACTTCAAGTGGTTTCTTTCAACATGAAGCAGCAGCGCTGGCTCGACTCTGGGCTTCCTCTGGATGTCAGAGCTCCTCTGTTTTTATAAAGCTGAGCCCAGACACTCTGCAGAGGAAACTCATGAGTGTCTGCAGTCTCATTGTCTTGGCCAGGAGCCAGAGCTCAGAGATCGATCGGTAAATCAAAAACTTTGCCTTCAGACTCAGCTCCACCTTCACCACAACGGCACATCCTGGACCTGGGCATGGTGGTGCAGTGTTTAACACTGTTGCCTCTCAGAAAGAAGCTTCTGGGTTCAATTCCCTGCATGAGCTCTATGTGCCCTTCTCTGGGTTCTTCAGCTTCCTTCTACCAGAGACATGCACATCTAAATTGCCCATGGGTGTGAATGGGAGAGTATGTTGTTGTTTGTCTCTATATGTCAGCCCTGTGATAGACTTGTGACCTGTGCCCCACCCTCACCCTATGTCAGCAGCGATTTGCTCCAGCAAGGATTAGTATAGGCAAGGCAAGGCAAGGCAAGTTTATTTGTACAGCCAACTTTTACAAACAGTTTGTCTCAAAGGGCTTTACACAGCGTCATTACAACATCCTCTGCCCTTAGACCCTCACATCGACTGAGGAAAAACTCCCAAGAAAAAAGAGGAGAAACCTCAGGGTGAGCAACAGAGGAGGGATCCCTCACCCAGGACGGGCAGGATAGGGCACCATGTAACCTGATGTGTCCCCAGCAGTCTAAACCTACAGCAGCGTAGCTATAAAGCTCTAACTAAAA
>OMNW01034367.1:0-10896 GCA_900303245.1 Selene dorsalis
GGATTAGCAGCACACAAAAAATATCTGAAATACAATAAATAACATCTGAAAGCATCGATCTTCCCAGTTATACTAAGTGCTGGTCTAGAAACATTAGAAAGGTTATATTATATGTGCATATATGCAACTCCTTTCCTCACTGAGGGTGGCCTCTTTATAAAGGACAGAAAGTGGCGCTAAAGTAAATATTCACACTAAAGTGCTTTTCAAACAAGGAAACTGCATGAACTTTTCACAGGTTGTCCATCAAGTTGTGCAGCTGTAATTCAGCCCTGTGAGAGCCCTGAAACAAAACTCTCTGTCATTTGATTTGAACTCAATTAACACATGCAGCTCACACATACCTGACATGTAAATCTCTGTCTGGAGGCAGCAGGTTAAGAAAGGTCTGTATTAGGTTTTCTGCAGACACGCCCTCCCAGAGCGCGTTTGCACTTACAGAGGAAGATCAAAGTTCAAGGAGCAACTGCTGCTTGTCTTTCTTTTTATGCTCTGGTCTTCTGGGGGAAAAAACACACAGCATTCCCACAGCTCTGAGAATGAGCTTTGCCCCGAGGTTAACCGGCCTCAGACACCGTGTCAGTGAGAACACAAGCTACGGGATCGAAGATACCCTCTAACTACCAACCCCAAAATTAGATGTTTTCATCTCCGTTACAGCCTAATGTTGGCTTCGGCTGCAGAGCTGTGAAAACAATTCATAGTAACCTGTACTTTCAATTTAGTCACACCTCCCACTTTTCCCCAGAAACCTGCCCATCAAAAGGTTTTCTAGTGCATTCTGTGAATACCAGTTCATGTATGGCCGTCTGGCTTTTGACAGATGAGGTGCTGACTGAGAGGAGGGCAGGGTGGCACGCTGGCAGATGAAGGCCTTGGAGGCTCAGAGGTAGACCTGAAATAGCCCTGCTGCTGCATGACAGCATTACATCACAACTGACTTCACCAACATGGCTGCCGCTGCATCATGCCGCCGCCACGATGTCATGGGATGGGAACAATTGGATGCAACAGCTGTTAGTCACACAACCAAAGGGAATCACTCTGGGAGTGTGCAACAGCCAGTGTACTACTGTACCGTGTGAAAATAATGGTCTGTACAATCAAACACTACACTTCCTGTGTAATTAAAATCAATGCCCTGCAACCAATACTCGTTTTGTTTTGTTTTTTTCTCCCTCCACTGATGAGGTGGAATGTATCTGCTTTACATCCCTCATCACATACGCGCAGCAGACTCTAGAGACACAACAGGAGTTTCTCATTTTCCACAAATTCCACATTTTTGATGGTGAGAAAAAACACAGTTCCTGCTCCTGACAACTTAGTCAAAACCGTAACCACATCAAAGTCATCAAGGTACGAGCTGAGCGAACTACCAGTGAGGACTAGATCAAACACTGCCTGTGGGCTCGATAACCATCAGTGCCTTGTAAAACCATACCTGACGTGCTTTTTTTTTTAAGCTCGTGCTCGGTTGTGGGAACAGTTGCAAACCAATCCATTTGGCAGAAAAGCATGCACATTGTTTCTCTAAAGTAGCAGAACAAGTCAGTCAACATGTTTGACCTCTCCAGACACGGCTGCTGTGCAACACACTGGTAAATCAACACACGAGACAAAACGTCACTGTAATAGTTTCTCGCAACCGCAGATGTTGGCTGTGATGACTGATACATGACAAGTCTCTGATGCAGCTCGAGCCTATAACACTTCGAGACACTGAGCTTTTGCAAATACTGGGCAATGTTCAACATCATATACTCACGGGGAGAGTATGTCGAAGCCACAGAAATATATTCTAAATCCAAGCCAAGATCTTCGAGTTTCCAGAGAAATCGTATATCAAGCTGAGTTTTGGCAAGGGGGCTTTAAAATTAGGCATAAAACGGTCGCCTGTGGTGTAATGGTGCAGTTTCTTGTGTTAATATTTTTACTGGAGGTAAGATTTATTTAAGCTCAGCGCAGCATCACACTAATGCTGTATGACATACACATACTACTGCCATCATATGTGCCATTTTAGTAAGATTTGTACCAAACCAACATGTTATCTACATCTGGAGAGTATAATCTATTTGGATATTGCACTTCACTTATATTATAATTCATTATGTAGCTAATATTTGATGTCATTAAAACTTTTTGTGAAAGTTGATGGTCCAGGGATCCAAGAGAATGAGCCAGTGTGAAATCCTAGATACCAATATACCTGTAGTGGACTCCCTGTAAGTAACTGTGTGTTTTAAATTTATGGATAAGGAAAGCACAATTTAACACCGGCTACTACAGCATCACTCCTTTAACGTGCATTCACAACAATATTCTACCTGCGCAGTAACGAATGGAAACTTGACGATTTTCAACGGAGCAAATTTTGGACTCGTGATCCAGATGTGTTTGTTGATGTAACAGCCCGAGGTTATTTAGAGAAGCATGTGCTCAGCACACATGGAACAGTTCAGCCCTGTGACGCTCATTTCATCTGAACGCAGACCCAAGTGTCCAGACGCTGGAGAAAATGACCAACAATCACAGGAGAATACACCCATGTTCGGGAACAGGCAGATTTCACATTTCTGACACACGCGGCTTCTTCCCGGAAATCTATGGCGGCCTTTCTGTTTGAAGATTTGCGTCATTGCATCAGTAGAGCATCAAATCCACAAAGAGCATCCATTCTGGCCTTAACAACTGTGCCCTGCTTGAAGGTATGTTGTCTTGAAGTGTTTAGAGTGCATATGTAAAATGCCACAGTGGTGCTATTACAAGGAGCTGCATGCTCTGGGACGTATGGAAAGAAATCTGCTGATGAACTCCAGCTAATGAATGTTGATGACACGACCAATGAGTGTAAAAAACTTGCCTTGTGGCTCTTTTGAAGGCAACACCATGAGGCACTATGCACTTGGCCCGACTGACAGACAGACAGATACCGCGCCATGAGTCATGCAGGCATGACTACAGTGTGGCCCCCTCGGCAGCCCCCTGCAAAACTCACATACCAGCCAGTCAACACAGGCTGGCCTGGATGGTACACCTGCCTCAGCACAGCTACTCCCAGTTCCCTCCAAGTATCATGTACCCACATGCACCCACATAAACATCCACACACACACACACACATTGGGACTATTCTTCCTGGGGTCCAGTTGGAGCAGACACAGGAGATGAGCATGACTGCCACTATCACACATCAGGGCTCTGCTTTATTGGTGTGATTACATCACCCTGAGCCATGATCCCCCCTCCCTCCATGTGATAAGGTTTCAGGAACACTGGGCACACAAACCAGGCCATGTGCTCCTATGTCCTGTCTGCCAAAATAACTCAGCAGTTTCTAATACAGTACGGCTACAGTTTCACTTCAGTCTGCCCAGGTATTGTAGGACGCTCTTGTGCGTAACCTTCGAGATGTCAACAAGACAAGAAGTTGGTTAACATGCGCGAGGCCGGTGTCCTGGAGCTTCTGGTGAGTCACACCGAAACCAGTCCAGGTGGCCCCTCCACGCGTGATCGAATTGTGGAATTTGTGGCCCTTTTGGTGACTGAGAGACCATGAGTCACTTTGAGTCACAGCCTCCACGAAAGCCACAATTCAGAGAAAAAAACAAAAGATTTGAGGGAGATGTGTCACTTTCAGGTTGAAAAGTGGTCAAACGTAAGGGTGGTGGGGGGTGGTGATAAGATGAGAGGAGAGGAGAGGCAACCCGGCTGTGAGCTGCTCTCTTCATCTACACACCACCTCAACATCTGCACGCCTGCAGCCGTCTATGATACAGAGATAAAGGAGTTATTACAGTGATTGTAATTGTCACAGCCCCATGGCACAAATATTCACATCTGATGAGGATAATGGTGATGCTGATGATGATGATGATGAGGAGGAGGAGGAGGAGGAGGAGGAGGAGGAGGATGACTGAGATCATGGTGTGACTTTAAGCGTGATGTGTTGCACGGTCACTCATCAGCACAGTCACTTGATCCAAAACTACAATTAGTCAGAGCTGTCCTCCATCAAACCTCTGGCTCTAATTAAAAGAAATCTCTCCTGAATTAGATCAAATTTAAGCTATGGGAAAAAAAAAAAAAGTAATTTAGCTTATCAGCCTGTGTCTCTTATTGGACACAGGACTCATTTCATACACCATTACTTCCACTTCAACATCCCCTGGAAGTGTGGGAGGATTTCACACTTTTTAAAGGCCTAAAGGTTGTTATTTAAATAGCCGCACTCTCACTGAGAGCACTCTACAAGCAGCACCCTGTTACCTAAATTATGCTCTGCTCGCTATAAGTTCACCCTGCACGTGAAGGGCCCTCGTGTCCACCAATTGACCGGCAATTCAGCCCACACTCGTATTAAAGCCCGTTGATCCTCCTTGATCACGACGCGTGAGCGCTTCCTCCGCGGCTGCCGCCTTCCGTGAGAGCGACCATGCACGGGGAGACGGTCACGGAATAATGACATAACTTACCCTTATACCCAGCAGCTCAGATGATCTCCAGCGGTGAAAAAAAAAGAAAAAAGAAAAGAAAAAATCCGGTTTCACAGATGTTTCCCCCAAAGCAGCAGCTGAGGTGATTTGTCACATCATCCTGACAGCAGCGCAGGAATAAACGCGCTTCTTCTCTTTCTTTCTTTTTTTTTTTCTCCACACCCGCAGATGTTTCAGAGCCGAGCCCGGTGCCGCGCGCTCTTCAATCCGGTCACTCTTGAGCCGGCGAGGGGCCGAGGCAGTCCGGGATGGTGTGGCCGAATTGTGGCGCTCGTCCGGTTCTCTGCTTCCCACCTACGGACAGAGCATTCCCACACTGCTCCATGGAGCTACCCGGGGTAAGTTTTCTTCTGCCGGTTGTAGCCTAATTCAGTTTGGTGGAGAGTCAGCCCCGCCCTGCACTGGAGACGGTCGGTGGAGAAGGCAGAGCCCCGTCAAGAGCGTCGACCAATCGGTATGTACACTGGGAGGCGCTGCTTCCCCCGGTGGACGGCGGTGACTAAGCGATTATCCTCAACCAGAGTGGGGGTCCGGAGTATGAACCCGGGGTTCAGGAGCCTCTGCCTGCAATGATCCACTCCGACACTGAGCCACCGTGGAAAAAGGGCCTATGGGGAAACAACACAGTTCAGTTTACATCAATAATTGCCTAATACCTGCAATTACAGGAATAATATAATTGCTGTAATTATAACATAATTCTATAATTATGATAATTCATATTTCATTTTGTCAATAGTAATTTTAACCACCATAGTGGCCTACAATGAAGATCCTTGTCAAAGGCTCAGATCATTCCACTATCACACAAACTATACATCATGTCAGTTAAGACATTTTTAATAGTTTTCAATTGGTCTGAAGCAAATGCAGCTTGAGTTATGCCAGTAGACGTATTTCATTATGAGGCCATACATGGTGACAGTTAAAAGGTGTTGTGGTTATGCAACATAAAAACATTCATGGTTTTAGCAGCTGAACCAAAACTTGAAGAATATGTAATTACCTGCAGAACAAGTGGAAACACAGGCTGGTGATTCATCATCCGGTACAAACGCGTGCATGTCTAATATCCTGCAAGTGGTATTAACAAAGAAGAAAACAAAAAACTAAAAAAAACAAATGCCTTCAAGACTAAAAACGTCTCTTGGCTGGTTTGAGATCGGAGGTGGTGCACACTCACAGAGATCATCCGAGCTTTGACTGCTCTCCTCCACCCATCTGATCACATATAACCTTATTCTGGACTTTCCTCCTTAAATTCCAGTTTGGGTTTGTCTGATGACTAAAGAGCATCATAAGTAATTATAACTGTCCATGATGAGTCAAAGTATTACAAATACATTACATAAACATTTACAGCTTTCCACCAATTTTGGTCCTATTTTAACACAGACCATAATGTTGCCTCATGATCTTGACAGTGCATGATATTAATGATCAGCATAGCCGCCACCCATCCTGTGCTCTCGCTGCATCTCAGTGGAATTACACTGGCCAGCTTTATTACCAAACTGATGAAGAAACTGATTGTTAACCACTATATAAATGACTCCAATGAGTCTGGGTTTTGGGTCTGCTGATGTTTATAAAAGCGACTGACTGAGGCCTATAAATCTGAACATGACACATCCGTTGCTGTGTCCTGAGCTCAACAATATGAGATCAAAATGTAGTTGTTTTTTTTTTACATTTCCTGTAGAGAAAATGGAGCTCCTCTGTATTGCAGCAGGTAACACATGCTGCTGCTGCTCCACCTAATGAAAAGACCATCATGCATGGTGCATTCCTTCATAGCTTCAGTGAAAGCTCAGATCCACCTGGGAGTATTCGCCAGGAGAGAGATGGATGTGAGGAAGCAGAAGGTTTCTGAGGTGCTGACAAGGGGCACCGTGTGCAGCTTTTCCTCAGATGGGGTCTCAGAGCACAAGAGGCTCAGGTTCCTGGAAAAGTCTCCTTCATGGTCGCTTTGATGTGCTTCTTGATTAAGACACACTCTGCTGAACAGGGCAGCCAGTGTCTTTCTGCTGTTAAACTAAAGGAAGACATATGGTCCCATTGTCATGTGGACAGAGAGGAAGATTTGTTTACGTCTCCAGAACAAGACATCATAATAGTGGCTCACTCTTATATTCAGTAAATGTACAAATTAACTAGAAATTGCATATCATGTACAGCATTCGCACCATTTACTTTAATATATACTCCATTTCAGACTTTATAAAATGATCTAGTGACTATGAAGCTCATTTTTTTACTCATTATTTGAAGTTGCTTGTATAATAATAGGTCATTTTTCCCTCAATACTGCAGTGAAACTGAGGTATAAAGTAGGAAAAAAAGGAAATATCATCATCATTAAGTATCCCAGCATGTTCAGAAACTCATATTCTTCCACAATTTCACCAGGAGAGTCTGTTCAAAAAGAAAAAATTCACTGAAACAAAACTTCAGTCAAAGTTCACAAACTTTCATGCGTATGTTTCTGGCTGCAGGAAACTTAATAAATGTTGTTGTTGTTTTTTTAATGTTTTGAACACCTCCTCCTCCTCCTCCTTCTTCTCCTCAGCTACAAGCCAACAGCAGCTTTCCTCCCAGGACAGAAATCTGCTGCAAGAATCATCAAGTTTTTTAGTAGTTATTTAACCAGTCACTTCATCAAGACTGAATTTAATCACTTCAAATGTGGCCCAACTAAAATAAACAGCAGACAGCTCTTCAGGACTGATCTTGTGTTGTTAGTTCACAGTGTGAGAAGCTGTAGAGCCTCCTCGTCCTCCTCCTCTTCCATCCTGCACCCATGGGCCTCGTCCCTACCATTGTGACTGATAGCTACGCAGCAAATCAAGCCGATTCAGAGACATGCTCCTAAATAAGGCCACAGATAGCATTTCCACCACGGGAATGAGTTTATAGGACTTCATCAACTCTTTTACATACACTCGGGTATGTAAAGAGTGTTCAGTGTCCTGCCAGGACTCCCCTGATTGATATACCATGAAGTCACAGTAATTAATGGTGAGCCTTCCCCTGAGACTGAGGAGGGTTGAAGTCGAGGCAAAGGCAGCAATTAGGAAGCGACGCGGGACCTGCAGGAGCACTCAAGGCTCCCTGACGTCCCATCAATCAGACGCAGATAAAAGGGTTGAGTACAAGGGTAATGTTTAACCAAAAAGGACATCGTCAGACGGCCCATAAACGATTTCCTCTTTCTTTTCAACCAAGCAGAGAAGTGGAGGGGAGACCATCATTTCTGGGTTAAGACCACAGAGGGTTTTCTTTTCACTCATACGTGGATGACATGGTTTACCATATCTACAAAAGAGGCCAGACACTCTTTACAAGCATGTAACGTTCAGGGTGGTTTTCTATGTTGATTGATTGTGCTACAACAACAACAAAAATATGTCAGTGAATTCTTTTGGTATTAGGAACTAAAGGAAACACAGGATTTCATTTTGGTCATAGCAGATTTTTAAACTCCCTTATTTTTGTGGTAAAGCCAGTCAGATCCTCTCAGCCTTTGCCTGACTCAACGGCTGTTTCCTCTGAGAGCCACAGGTGTGAGCTGATACAAGGCAACTGTTATCACAGAGAAAGGTCAGGGGAGGTTTTAGTGCAGGCTCAGTCAATAAACCAGACAGCTGGAAGACTGAGATATTGTCAAAATGTCACCGACTCGCTCAATTATGTTTTGAAACTTTCCCTGTATGAAAAACTAGCCCTATTTACGTTAAGAGCCGAGCCTACAGAGGGTTTTTTTTTTCCTGCAGAGTTCCTCTGAGTAGACTCCACAAACACAGCTCCACTAATGCATCTCTAATTTTTTTATGATGCAGAACAAACAGATCTAAACCATATACATGCTCTAGATAAACAAAAGGAAATCCCCAGTGGTGCTTACAGTAGCCATATAACTTGTGTTTAAACTCCAGTGGTTCTGTTAAAAAGTGTGGGTATGAGCTCAGAGATGTGGGGAAAAAAAAGAAAAGAAAACCTCAGTTACTCCAGGAACCTGGTCTCTGCTGTGCAGGGGTGAAGCAATCCCCCTGTTTCCCCCTCCCAGTGAGAATCCAGCCACCTGTGCAGCACACAAACACACACACCTGCAACAAACAAGAAGACAGGCCCATGAATCATTAATTCTCATCGATTAATAATGAATCCCATCGAACAGCGAGCATGCAGATGGTTACCAGGTTCTGCCACTAATTGGCCTGGTAAGAAAGAAGCCTCTGTTGTCTCGGAGAATAATTGCAGTCAAAGGTGCGGCTGGAGGAGGGGGGTTTATTGAAAAGCCGATACTGAGGCTCTGAAGCAGCTGAGAGCAGCAGCATCCAAAATCTGAACCTCCTGCTGAAGAAAATGATAAAAGAGAGACAAAGAAAAGAAGAAAATGTTACAAGTTATAGAAAAAAACATGGAGAATGCAGCATTTCTTTGCAAATACACCTCTGGATAAGGATTTCCAACACTAAAATCTGTCATAAATAGGATGATGTCATGTAGCCAAAACGAATTTAAACACAGTCTGGGACAAGTTTACTCAGCCCTCTGCGTTCAACTATATCTGAGTGTGTCTACAACAAGAAGCATCCCATCAGGGACGGCCTTTTTTTATATCATGACTCCCATATAAAGGAGATGCGATGTGCAGATTTACTCATTTTCCAATACAGTCAGTGTGTCTGTGTGAGACCTGCTAATTCAGACCTAAGATATAAACACAAGAGGATAAAATAGTGGCGTTATATTTGGTCGACCCGTTTTAGTCATGTGTTTGATAGAGTATTTTTATTTATCAGCCAGATATGAACCAAAGATAGCAGTGCCAGCCTGTCGCCGTAGTGAAACTATGTATGGCACATGATGAATATATATTTACAGATTAATGGCTGAGTTAAAACAAGTCGAAACAATTCACTGTGTAAATTCTTTAACCCTTATCACAAACAATGATAACCTCTTAACCTCAAAGATGAATAATAGGAGTTACTTCCTGTCTAAACGCTGCAGGGTGAGAGGATATTATACCTATTAGGATCTTCTGACTCATGGTGTAGTAAGATATTTTCAGTCCGCGTGCATTCTGCTGCTCCATCTACACACAGATGAGTGTTTGGCGCCCTCGCTCAGCGTCACTATCGCTGAGGTGGCTGCTGCTGGAGTTGAAAGGGATCCAGAAAGCAACATTACAGCCAAGCTGAGGCGGCTAAGATTATCTGTGGCAGCAACAATGAAAACTAGCCCGGGCCGGACCTTGTCGTCACTGCTGACCGGCAGTGGAAACACAGTCAAAGCAAACAAAAGGCCTTCACCAGTCCACCAGCCACAGCAAAGTCAACAACCCATGCCAGGACTCTTCTTACTGAACATGCTCAGCAGATTTCTGTCTGGCTCTTATCCTGGCTCAATAAATCAGTCCAGGAGTCTGTGCCCAAAACTCCTGCACCATTTGTGTCATGTGTTTCCATTACAAATTCATCCACTCTGCTCCCACCTGAGAAACTTCAGTAGAAGAAGAAAATATCCTGGAAATCAAAACAAAAATGGTGAAGAATTCAAAACAGTGGCGATAACAGAATAGCAGCAATGCAAATATTTGAAATGGGAGTTTTTATGGCACTATAACAATTTATCCTCAGTTCAAGGATGTGTGCCTTCACTTACTTCTTCAGTACCACACATGCACACAAACACAACATGAGCTGCACGCACACACAAATTCAAAAAAACAGCCACAAACTAAGCTCTTGTGTAATCTAGTGCACCCTTGGGTTGTCTGCTCTGAAAATCTGATGTGTTTCTGCTGTGTACAACTTATTTGTGAATCAAATTATGAACAGCCTGTGTCTTTCAGATAAGATTATAGCAAAGCAGGTGGGGGGAAAAAAGCTTCAGGAGCAAAGCAACAACCCAACCACAGGAGAAAAGTCACATGCCTCCCTGATTTAGGATGGGGGGGGTGCATCAGAAGTCACGCTGCAGCTTCAGAAAGCTTAGGAGGATCTGGAGATGTGCAGAGTGCAGCAGGAAGAAAAAAAAGACACCTGATTATGAAAACAAGAGAAGGCCCCGGCCCCGGCCCCGGCCCCTGAAGAAGGACCCTCATATAGTCATCCTATCGACCAGTCTATGCATCCATTCTCATATCAATCAGTTGATGCAGTCGTGCGCTTTAGGCTCAGCACAGCACTTCCAAACAACAGCTCAGCAAACTTGCACTTCCCTCATGAAATTGTAATCGGTGCCACAACCGTGTCACACACTGTTAGTCTTCCAGAAAGCCACATGGACCCACAGTGCCTAGGGCTTAACTGGCGCCATCCACTTCCTGGGCACAGGCAGGCAGGCGTGAGCACAGCGGCTCTATTTATAGCCTCTTATTAGAGGAGGC
>OMNW01034367.1:18011-32400 GCA_900303245.1 Selene dorsalis
GAGACGGTGAATGAGTGGAAGCTCTAGTAACATAAACATAACATGTTTAGAAAACATGACTGGACACTTTCAGCAGTTTCTCAGTTGTAAACATTATGTGTCTCTTCACCCACCTGTCATACGCCCCCTTCAGGTCCCTGGCTAGTTTACATTTGGGAAGAATTTGTCTAAATGGGGACTGAGGGCTTCCGTCTGCTGACATCGGGAAAAACACTGTCAGTGTTAAAATACAAACTACACACTATAACAAACATGGGATCATATATAAACAACTCTGTTGAATTGTGTTGTTTTTACTGAGACGGCGGTGATCTGAGTGTGAGAAGTGTGTATCTCACTCTCTGTCATGGTGGTGATCTCGTCCTGGACGACCAGCATCAGCTTGGCCTCTCTGGTCAGGTACTGGCAGCGTCGCTCCTCGTGCTGCAGGGCGATCGCGATGCGTCGTGACAGGTTGTGCATGCAGCTGATGACAGAGGGGTCAGCGTTCGCCTGTAGAGGCCAAACACGAGAGGGGAGAAAATTATAAAACACTAATCAATCTGTAACTCATAAACATATTTTTAAATGTTTAAACTTTGATTAATAAGCTCATCTATAATGTGTGTATTTTAATATGTAATAAACTACTTTACCACAGCATTTTTAAAGCAACTATTACACAATTACATATCAGTTAATTAAATTATTGAGATGTACATTTATACATACATTGATTAAATATGTACTGAGTGGTTTCATAGATGTTTTATTATAGATGAGCTTTTTAATCGAACAATTATATATTATAAATAACAATTATAACTGTGTTTATAAATTAAATACTGTTTAGTTTAATAATAGGAATTTGCTTTATTAATGATTAATTAAGTTTTTTAATCACGCTTAATTAAGGCTTAATAGTGTGTAGTTATAAATCTAATCACTATAACACTTCTAATTTTTGTTTTTATAGAGATATCTTAATTGTCAAAAAGGTTTTGCCTCATCTGAAGTTTGTATTTATTACTTTTAGTGGTTTTTCATTGCACTACATTAAAGGCAGATGTTACTAACACTTTCCAAAGTATGTAAATAAAGGGACAAAACAGGAAGTGATTGCTATGATACATTATCTCTTTGCCTTGTAAATACCTCAGGTGCCATAGTTTTAATATGGAATTAAATAAACACGTGCAAAAACATATAATAAATTACTGGTGTGCAAATTTGAACAGTGACTTCATTTAAAACAGAATGCATAATAAAACAAATTATAAACACTGTGAATACTAATATTTTGTAATATTTAAAAAAAAAAAAATTACCCAATTAACTGTTAATCCCACCCCAGTTGCTGGGCGGATATCATCAACAAAACATGACCGCGCAATTTTCTTGCCCCAACTCAGCATTACTGAGACCTACTGGGTACAGTGACTCAGCATGGGCAGGGACAAGGCTGTGCCTTGTTGAGAAACATGATTAAGCAAAATAAATTGGCCCCTCCTCCTTCTGAGTTGCCATGCACTCACAGATAGAGTATACTGGAATATTATCACTCTCACCCACCCCGCCTATTCATAAGGCACACAGATTAACAGAACACTAAATGTATGTGTCCCACCCACAGCCAGCTGACTTAATTACGCCATCATTAAAAATAAAAATGTCAAATTAAGTTGTAAGAACATTATATTAACATCTACACTCTGTTTTAACCCATTGACGCCTGAACTATCAAATCATTGACAGGAAATTCTAATTCTTTGAAACTGCAGTCTTCACAGGACCTTCTCACAAAAAATGTGAAAAAAAAGGAAACAGCAATTTGCACATTTTTAATTTTAATTGATATCATACTTGATATATCCAGCATTTTTAAAATGTACTGTTCAAAATTTATGTGTTCAAATTTTATGTTTTATACAAAATATTTTTTTTAAAGAAAAAATATGACACTTTTGATATAGAGGTCTCAAAAACTGCATATAACCTCTTTATCACTGCAAGCATTAAAGGGTTAACTAATATTTTTGTTCTCAACATGTTTGCTTTAAACAAACTATATCTAGTGATCATTATAATAATAATTATAGCTAAAAAAAATTGCCATTAAATTTAATGTGTGTGGACAATATCAAACTTCATTTTTCAAGAGAAACATTTATAGAAAGAAATCTAAAGAAGTCTTTTCATACCCTGAGTGCAAACACCACGTTAAACAGGATCATGGTGGGCATCTCTCTCTTAGGCGAAGGGTCTGTTTTAGAAACCTACATGGAGAGAAGACATAGTTTTAAATGTGCCATAAAATAAACCAAGTTAACCATGATGTAAATTAAATATAAATATACAGCATGCAGATTCAATTCAATGGGTAGGAGGCAACAGGGTCAATGTTTCATTTAAGAAATTGCAAAATCCATAAATTCACCCAGTTAGTAGTTTATTAGGAACAGTAAACAAATTCAGTTTAACACAACAGTTGTGCACAAACCCTGCCTTCATGAAGGGTTATAACATCTGTTCAGAGAGGTGTCAATTCAACTGTATGATAAACCAACAGGATGTATTTGTGATGCTGTTAAACTGAGATGCGTCATGTAGGGAGGCAGAGCTGTTACTTAGTGAATTACATTTGGTGGAGGAAGTAACACCTTTGTCCGTATGAAGTATTAATATTCAACAGCAGCTCAAACTGCAGGCCACAGAATGATCGTGACGTTAAATCAAATGATCTATGAAAAGGTTTCAAAACAAACTGATAGCTGTGAAAACGATAAGCTTATTAAAGGGAGGATCTGTTGCTGGGCTCCAGTGGCTGTAGTTTGGAGCACCTACTACTAAACTTCGTGTAAAGCACGAGGGCAGTCATACACTTAAACAAAAAAAGCTGCACTGGCACAGTCACACATGCAGCCAGGTACAGGATTTGTGAACCCGGGAGAGCTGAGTCTTCGAGACTGATTAAGTTGTTGACACAGATCCACCTTAAAATACCAGATGTCATTCAGCTGCATTGTCTTATATTCATGTCATTGTCTCCACCCCCTGTGAAAGAACATCACCTTAGCAACACGAGCAGTACTTCATCATTGTTAAAAACAAAAACGTCAGCAGGGGGCACTGCTGACGTTATGACCAATCTGCCAAAGTTCAAAGCTGAAACAATCATGGTGAAATGAGAGGTGGCCTTGTCAAAGCCAGACAGCAACATATGTTCATGTTATGCCAGTGATGTTTTTATAATAACAGCTGCTTCGAAATGCCCATTACAAATGGCCGCCATATGTGTGTAACTGCTTTGAATCATAGGCTCTTCCTGTGTTCCTACCTGAATGATGGGAGGATGCTGAAGGAGAGTAGGGTGACCCACAAATCGCACATTGTCGATCTTCAGTTCAAACTTCTTCCCACACATGTCAGATTTGGTGGCCAGGATGGTGGCGAGGATGATGTCAGAGAACCTTAAAGATTGAAGCGCACGCTCAATGAGAAAGTGTTTGAGGAGCGAGGAGGAGAGGTTACAGCACAGAAAGAGCTGGGACTCATGAGAGAGTTTGAATTAGCTTGTTTGTTTATATTTTTCAGATTCCTGTGTCTAAGAGGAGTTGTGTTAATCAGATGCGTCTGCCTGTGACTCAACAAGCAGAGTATAAATGAAAAAAAAAAGCTTGTGTGGCTACTGGAGAAGAGAAAAGAAGAAGAGGTCTCCTTGCAGAAAAAAAGTGAAGTCGCTGTATGAATGAAGAACGTGAAAGACTCATGCTGGTTTGACTGAAGTAACTCATGCTGCGATTGAAGGGATAAAAATCAAGCTTTCAACTTCCAGTAAAAAAAAAAAAAAAAAAAATTAGACAAACTGTAGACTTACCAACACAATTTAAAAATAATGCGTTTATTTCAGTTTGCATTTGAAATTTCATTGTGTTTTCTAATGCTGAGTCTACATGCTAATCACTTTCAATCAAAACTTTAATGATGTCTATTTTATATTTAATTAAAGGGTTTCAATTTCTAATGTGGGAGAGGAACAATGGTACAGAGGGAAACAACACTGAAATCCTGAATTAACCAAACACTCGATCAACTGGATCTGCTACAGATGATTTACAAGGATTTTTGTTTTAGATTAGGGTTGGGGATCCATGGAGGACACAAAAAAGGAAAGAAGGGGATAAAAAAAAGACAGGGGTGATCTAAGCGAAGGAAAGGTGGTTTAGAATGATTTCGTCTTACCCTGCTACCAACTGTTCGTCAGTTAGTGGAGATTGTTCTCTGAAATGGGAATTGGGCCATAAAAAAGAAGAAAAAAAGCAAACAAAAGGGAAAATGCAACACACAGTTGGGCTGAATGCATAAAAAACGGACATCAAAACAACCCGAACAAACATGTGACACTGTGATGATGTGAAACCGCTAAATTACCACTTTATGCCGTCTCCAAGTGCACGTCAAGTGTGGTCAGCGGGCACAGAGAGAGAACAGACTCCAGAGGCCTGATGAGCTCCTGTGTGGCTGCTTTTCACTACAAAGTCATTTCACCCACTCACTCTAACAGCATGATGCCTCTCTGACCGATGGTCCGTGCTTGTGTATTTTACAGGAACAGACATCAACATTGTTGACTTTGCAAAGAGGGAGAAGTCAGATATCTCAATCACTGATGTTGAACAGCTGAGAGGAAAAACTCTTTGTGTGCAGTCAGAACGTGACTCAACTGAACCTCTTTCCCTCAGTGGATGAACAAGGAAACAGTAAAATGATGCAGCACTGCTAAGATCCTATTTTTCTTGTAAATATGACACAACATTTTTGGACAGCTTGTCCCAACAGCTTCCAAAGAAAAATGCAGTGCCCCACATTTTCACTGAAAGAGGAAACAAAAAACAGTGTAACCTAAAGTTGCTGTTTATAACCCTGTGTTTTTTTTCACCAGTTCAGATAAATGAACAAATGTTAAAAGCAGCTTTGTGTGGTGAGTTCAATAATGCTCAAACATGGGGGCCAAATTAATTAGTATCATATTCCTCTATTCTTCTTGGAAGGAAAACATATTGTGTCTCATTGGGAGGAAAAAAAAACCAAGAGAGGCTGTGAATTTTATGCTAATAATTACATGTACAAAACCAGGAATATTATATGAAGAACAAAAACAAAAAAATACCTGGAATCACCATCCTGATCCTCAAGACCATCTCCAGTTGTGTTCAGCGCATATGGACTTCGTTGTTTTGCTTGTGGACAGAGATAATAGTGTTAGTTCACATGACTAAGGCCCAAAACACACAGGCAGTGTCAGAAAGAGGAACAATCTCAACATCGTGGAATAAGTATGGATGACGTGAAGAAGCACAAGATCACTGAGACAGCCTAAACCCACGGAGTGACTATGCAACTTCTCCAAGATATTATATACTATAAGTACCATAGAGAAAAAAAACAGCTGCTGTTACTATGACATACACATTATGGAAATAGATGTAGTCACCAACCATGCTCAGAAAGTAAACCGGAAATCGTCTTTACATATATACATATAGCATGTGACACAAACGGATCACACCAACACATACAGATAGAGAAGTCACACTTGCTTTAAATAAACACAACTAAATCTGATCAAGACAATACACATCGTTTAGCTTCCTGTAATGAACGGGATACATGGTGTGAGATATTTGGTTACTGTATGCAGCCCCTGAAAATGTGTGACTGAGTGAGATAAAAATAAAACATCGAGGACACTGATTTCCCCCCCAGATAACGATCAGGCGATGAGTTGTGATTCGTGATTGGGTTGATGCTAATGCTAAGGCTAACCCTACCTGTCAGAGATGACGGGCATTCAGCCACTCTTTGGAAAGGGTACCGAAAGAGCAGTTTGTTCCCTCGGCTGCCAGAGCTCACCAGAATGACGCTAATAGGACTGGTTTTATCTCCCGTTTTGTACACGCTGTTTTGAGGCGTACTGTACATGGACTTTCGGTCTTCTGGCAACCCGGCGGATGGGTTGAGCATCATGTTAGCATGCTAGCTAACTGGACGTTGACTGCTACTGCTGCGCGGTCACAATAAAGTCGGCCGCGAGCCGTGTTTACGGCCACACCGTGGACTTTAGCGTGGAGCTAGTGATAATGTTTACCACGACTACACAACCCACACCACCCCCTCATGAATTATCTAGTTAACTGGTCCAACTTCGAGGTCTGGCTGTTGAGTTCTCCCTACCGTACGCCCATGTACCGTTGTGTTTGTTTTGTGTCACCTTGAAAGATGTTCGACTGGAATAGAGACCGCGGACACAAAGGTTCCCCCAGCTGCGACTGCAGTTACCGTTTTCCCAGGAAATAACGTCTTATAAAGGTGAAATGTGGCTGTGAATATTTGACAAAAAGATCCATATTACGGTGACCAATACATACAGTCATGTGAATTGAAAATGTGATTAAACCCATTTTTAGTTGGCCATAATAATAATGTCCGCTGCCTGGATATGATTTTGACATCGAAGCTTTTTACATTTGTAATAAAACACCACAAGTCTATCCAGCCGTGTGATGTTACGTCATTAGGACAAACACCGATACTGATAGGCTACTCGCGTGCGTTGGCAACAGTCGATAGAGTGTTTATGGGTTTGTTATCATTGATTTCAGATGACCGCACCCATTTATATCAAACTGCACATTTAGCTCGAGGACAAGAAAATAGTCGAGATAGAAATATTTCCCTTTTTATAGCAAATAATATTGTAATATACCACTAATGCATTCAATTATGAGCTCTGTCCTCTTGTATGGGAACCCTGGCACTGACTCACATGATGTTTCGCCCTACCAGAGATCAGATGAGTGGGGAAGGGGGATACAAATAGCAACTGAGCACATTTTGGGATCATTGTCCCACTAATATAACGGTTTTATTGTTTACATTCAGGCTATTACAGTTATATATTGTGCATATTTTTTATGCATATTTATATTTGGTACAGATTTTTTTTTATTTCAGCTGTATTTCTTTTTTCTCTATTTATTCAATTTAAGTACTTAATACATAACATATGAATGTATATAGTGTATATTTTCTTATCTCTGTGTTATATTGCTTTTTTAGGCTATGTCCTTGTATTATGTCTGTCTGCCTTATACTGGGTACTTGAATTTCCCTTGGGATCAATAAAGTATCTGTCAGTCTAACATGAGCCCAGGCAGTCTTATGAGAACAAAAACAACCAGATTTTTACATGACTTTTACAAATAACCGCACAGAGAGATGTGTGTATGTATAATCTGGATTTTATTTGATGCCATTCAACAGCCACAAGGCAGAACATGAGACACCTTGAACACATTTGTAGGAGTGTTGCTTAGTGGTACTGTCTGCCCAGAGCAGAGACCACCGCACCCAGGAACTTCTGCCAGGCCTCCTGGACGTCAGGGGTGAAGACGGAGGGGCCAAACTTGGCAGCCACGCAAATACTGGTGATCTCAGCAAACAGCTAAAAATAAGGAAATGATATGAAAAGATCATATTAAGGGAGAGGGGTGGGGGTAGGGGGGTGCCAATGATAAACAGTGCAGAAGCAGACTCAGAGGTGAACTTACCCTGAAGTTATCAGGATCCACGTGGATTTTCTCAGAGTGCATCGCGCTCAGTTTGGCGTAGGCGTTCTTGATGTTGTCCATGTTCTTAATGGCAGTTTCCAGCCCACCCATCACTGTCTTACCGTGCGCGGCAACCTTCGGGTTTCCGAGAATGGCGGCGTTGGTGGACAGGTTTCCAAATGTGGAGAAGTGTCTCTGAGTCCATGGGTACACGATCAGAAGCCTGACATGACACAACAGACACAAAGTAGAATAAATAAGAGTGTGGTATTAATCATCAGGGAGAATAACATGTAAACCAATCAAATACACAGATGCAACTGTCTCAGCTCACTGATAAAGAATAAATAACAAAGGAATCCAAAAATAAACAGTCAGGTCACCTGGCCATAGCCTGGGGTCCAATTTCTCCCACATCGACCTTTCCCCACAGGGCATTGACGGCGGCGCGCTCAGCATCTGTCCAGTCGACCATGGTGACGGCGTTAAGGTTTTCTCGATCTTTTTTCACACACAAAAAAAAATCTCTGATCACAAACCTTTCGAAAATGTCCTTGTTGATGAGGTTTTTATTAATTCCTCAGTGCCACACCTCTCAGCCCCTGGGAGCCTCTGATTGGACCAGAGGTGGGGTTGTACCTGTTATAATTAGGAGGGGAAGATTGCCAGCACTGGAAAAGACTGCTAACACTGAGAACGGATATAATCTTATGATATTTACTGTAATGTCATTAGAATATGGGAAAACATTAAAACTGAAACCCATTAGCCAAAACGAAGCTTTTACATTAAATATCCCTTCAGATCAGAATAAAAAGCTTCATTTCATTAGGATGTGTTATTCTCACCTGTATTCATGGACGCTTTAAAAAAAAAACAAAAAAAAACAAAACAATCTCCATCACACTCTGTTTTTGTGTTTTCTCTCGTCTGTTTGTATTTTCATGACTGAATCTCTTCATGTTTCAGTTCTGCTCCATTCATACCAGTGCTCCTTAGTAATTTACCTAAGTCTTCATAACAATGAGTGAGGTGTTATTTTATGAAATGTTTGTATCAGTTTGTGAGAAATTACAATATCCTACATTGTTTATCTTGGGGAACCTTTCAGTTTGTGTCTGACTCTTTAGCTACATATCAGAGATTTTAAGGTCATTTAAATACATTCAAACCATAAATTCCCCTGTTAGCTGAACTTAGGTTTGAAAATCTATGTGTTAGACTTTTGAAAAGGTAAAGACGGTGTTAAGGAAACTGCGTTTGGGACAATTAGCTTCACATGTTGAACTGGAGCCTCTCATCACAGACAGACAGACAGACAGACAGGCTGTCCTTTATTTTGAAAAAAAAAACGATTTTTCACTTGTAGGCGACATGAAGATCTCAAAGACTGACACATGTATGAATCTATTAATGGAGTTGTGAGAGGAACCAAACACGACTTGATCTATATTATGTTATTGATATATGACACATTCCCCTCAGGTTGTTTTAGGCTACTAAAACGTCACGGTCAGATGACTGATAATATGTTGATTGCATCTCAAGTAGATTCTCTTAGTAAACTCTGTTGTTCATCTAAGTCAAAAGACCTCAACAGTTCATCTTGAAATAAAATTATATGTCCAAAGCCGAATGAAAAGTATTATATTTACATGAAATGAGCTAGAAATGACTATTTATAGTACTTTTTTATATAGTATAATAAAGTTTTACAGTGTATCTACAGACAAATTAACATTGATGATGATGATGATGACATCTTCATTTTTGTAAAATAACTGACTTATAAAAAAAATATAGAAAAGGGAGTGGTAACTTTTATCTCACAAACTGCCATGGAAGCTTCTGGCAGATTCTTTGGATGAGGTGTGGTTTGGTTTGATACCGGGGTGTGGTGCAGTTCGGTTTGATATAAAAAAGACTGTCAGAGGCCGACTTTACGAACATCGTCAGATTCATCTTCTTTCAGTTCAGAAAACTTGAAGAAAAGGCAGACATGAGTCTCTCTGGAAAAGACAAGACCATTGTGAAGTCCTTCTGGGACAAGGTGTCCCCGAAGGCCGGAGACATTGGCGCCGAGGCCCTGGGCAGGTAAGCTCTTCTTCTGGTGGTCGCCTATAAGAAGCTGACTTGCTGTTCCGTTGTTCTCGTACTGAACTCTTCTTTTGTTCAATCTCCGCCTGACAGGATGCTGACTGTATACCCCCAGACCAAGACCTACTTCGCTCACTGGGCTGATTTAAGCCCTGACTCCGCACAGGTGAAGAAGCACGGTGCAACCATCATGGGAGCTGTGGGAGACGCCGTGAGCAAGATCGACGACCTCGTGGGTGGCCTGTCCTCCCTCAGCGAGCTGCACGCCTTCAAGCTCAGAGTGGACCCTGCCAACTTCAGGGTAAGGAACTATCAATGCCGCAGTGGTGGTTTGATAAAAAAAAAAAAAAAGTTATAATATGAGATCTATTGATCTATTTTAACGTGTCTTTTCCCCCTGTGCACCCGCAGATCCTGGCTCACAACATCATCTTGGTTGTTGCCATGTATTTCCCTAATGAATTCACTGCAGAGGTCCACGTCTCCGTTGACAAGTTCCTGCAGAACCTGGCTCTGGCTCTGGCCGAGAGGTACCGCTAAATCCTTCAGCGACCTAGGAGCATCGACTGCCCGCCTGCAACACGGGGGCACGTCCTCCATAACAATGTCCAGATCCATTTTCAAAATGAAAGGGTTTGATGAATAAATCAAATAAATGTAAAATGTAAACGTCTCTTCATCGTTGTCTTTCTTTCTTAGCTCGATCCATCTCTACTTTCATTTGTTTATAATAAAACGATTAAATAAAAATAAAATAGTTTAATTTTGAAAATTATATATTTTAAAGATATTAAAAGTCGATCATCAATGGACTTGACTCTTCTGTGATACCGGTGAAGAATGTTTAAATACTTGGAAATAACGCTGTATAGGCTACTGTGTAATTGCTACGCTGACTATAATGTGGGCTACATTTAAGAAAGTCAGGGTTCGATACCGGGCTTCATGGGGCCTTTGCATATGGAGTTTACATGTTCTCCCTGTGCATGTGTGGGTTTTATTCGCTATCAGGACTCTGGCTTCTTCCCACAGTCCAAAGACATGTATACTGTGTTGGCTCCAAAGTGACCATAGGTGTGAATATAAGCGCGTGAGCGTTGTTATGTCAGCCCTGTCGGTGTACCCCTCCCTCACCCTAGATGGATGGATGGATGGATGGATGGATGGATGGATGGGTGGATGGGTGGATGGATGGATGGCGGACCGAAAGCTCCAGCTCATCATCTGGCGCGTGCCGCTGCGCTGCGCTGGGCGCTGGGTCCAGATCAAAAGGACCGGAAGCCAAGGAGCTGTCCGAGGTGCTGTTGCTTTAGCAGGAAGCCCTCTGCCTGTGACTGAGCGTCTATAACCACATGGTATCAAACCTGCTTAATCGTCACTATTTTCACTGTTTACAATGTGATCAGTGTATCAGGTTTTTCTTTTTTTTTCTTTTTTGATAAAGTAAGTCACTAGTTCCTTG
Source organism: Selene dorsalis (assembly GCA_900303245.1). Lineage (NCBI taxonomy): Eukaryota > Metazoa > Chordata > Actinopteri > Carangiformes > Carangidae > Selene > Selene dorsalis. The sequence continues at coordinate 29,160 of OMNW01034367.1, forward strand.
TTAACAGCTTTAAGTGGTTGTACTTACTTCTCTTTTCTTGTGTTGTGTGCACTTTTTTATATCTGCCTTTCTGTGTCTTTTAACTTACTAGACTCCAATAGAGCCATGCATAATAGTTCCTATGTGCCTGGACTGTTTGGTTTGTGCACAAATGGCAAATAAAATCTCTTGTCCCTTCACTCTTTCGAACGATGTTGAGTCCAGATGGCTCGATTATTCACAACATATGTTAAAGAAAATGCCACAATTCACCAACTTCAGTTAAGCGCTACATGATAACCGACTTTGATGTCCTCAGTGTGCACGTGTTCCAGTGCAGCTAAAATACTGGAACAAAATACAACGGCGTAACAAAGAGAGAGCCATAACAGGGCCACAGGACATTTATGATGAATGACAACGGTGACCTCAGATGTCGGGTATGACAGGTGAACCTGCATGTACAGAAATGTATGGGTAAATATCGATGGTGTAACCTGCAATGTAAATCCTGTGAGCCTATAGCCTAACGCTTTCTGATGAAGGCAGTGGCCATGCGGAGCTTGAAGAAGTGCACTTATCAGTTGTGATTTCACATCAGTCGATAAGGGTTCAGTTTGATGAGAAAGTTTGAATCAGGAGGAGAGTCCAGTCCTGCAGCGCGCAGGAGCGCCCTCTACTGGATTTAATGCGCTCGTGTGGTGAACGCTGGTCTGACTGTGATTAAACAAACCACAGCACCACCAGTAGCTGACCTCAGGACTTTAGGTCGTTTTCACACCAAGTGACCAAGAGGACTCGGTTCGACCGGGGAGCTGAAAGTTGCAGTTATCACTTGGTTAACTTTTGCTTTCACGCTGCCATTTCTGAAGCGCACCAACCTTTCTGAATAACGTGACGCAGTGGGAAAGGGCGCTCGTCGATTGGACACATTAGGAGGGGAAATCCCTCCATCCTGACCCGCAAAAACAAACAGCAAACATGAAACAGCATGTTAAATTAGCTGTTTGATGTATAACAGTCAGGCTAGGCAGCATTTCACGCTTACAATGAGAGAATGAAAGAAAAACGGCACCGGAGGAAAATACAGCTGATGACGGACTACGAGGTGTTTGAGTTTGTAACGTCAACCTAGACAGACGCACTGTGTATAGATGCACTGTGCACTGCGACACTCTCTACATTTGGTCCTGTGTTTGGTCCTGTGTGCGTTCACACTGCATACAAACCACACCACGGTTCACTGCAAGCGAACCGACTGAGACCCACGTTTTCAGGCGGACCAGGGTTCGCTCCACAGTTCGGATGAGCTTTCACACCTGCCCCGAAACGAGGCAGACCATCCCAGGAAACGAGCCCTGGTCCGTTTAAAGTGGACCAAACAGCTCCGGTGTGTCTGTTCACTGGTGACAAACAGATCTAGCACAAACAAACACATTGTTGGTTATAAACTTAGAGTAAAGGACCAGTGTGCCAAAAGTATTAAGAATGAAATGGGTTGTTTTCTGAACAACTCGTCGGGGAGGTGTTATATTCATCGTAGCAGCCCGCTGTCTGCCTATTCCTTTTCATGCAATACAAGCTGTGTAATCGGGTTTTCCGCCCTCAGGCGCAATCTAAGCACAGCAGATTTGTCCTCACCTTATCATTTTTACAAATCCTGACAGCAGTGTTTGCCCAGCCCCCAGCCCCAATTCATCCAATCACGCATTACAGGGAGGAGTGAAACGGTTCTTTTAAAAGTAGCCTCTGGCTCCGATCTCCAGATCTCCAAGTGCAAATCTAGAACTAGCAAAATGGTCGAGTGGACAGAGTTCGAGCGCGCCACCATCGTGGACATCTTCTCCAAGATGGACTATGATGCCGTGGGCCCTGCAGCTCTCACCAGGTGATATGCTGCTACATCCTTTCTATTTCTTTCTTTCTTTCTTTCTTTCTTTCTTTCTTTCTTTCTTTCAATGACATACACTTTACATACACTATTATCAGAATTGTAAGTTGTGCATCCTTCTCACTGCTCAGGTGTATGATTGTCTACCCCTGGACTCAGAGGTATTTTGGAAATTTTGGAAACCTCTACAACGCCGCAGCCATCGCCTCAAACCCTCTGGTTGCAAAGCACGGAATAACCATCCTGCACGGTCTGGACCGGGCTGTGAAGAACATGGACAACATCAAGGCGACCTACGCCGAGCTGAGCGTGCTCCACTCCGAGAAACTGCACGTGGACCCTGATAACTTCAGGGTAAGACAAAGTGAAACAAACGAGATTTGTATTTTTGTCCATATTGAGACATTCTCCCCCCCTAAAAACACTTCACCCTTCGTCTTAGTTGCTGTTTCTGACTCACATTGTGTTGTGTTGCAGCTGCTGGCCGACTGCCTCACCATCGTGGTTGCTGCTCGTTTGGGTTCCGCCTTCACCGGTGATGTGCAGGCCGCTTTCCAGAAGTTCCTGGCCGTGGTGGTGACCTCCCTGGGAAGGCAGTACCACTAGAGAGCTGCAGCAGAGGAGAAGATGTTGTTTTAAAAATCTCTTTTTTTTTTAACCATGTCTCTAATGCACAGATAAATAAATCAATACGCATATTGAACACGTTTGTTTCTCTGAGTCTGTTCTCACGGTTGGATCAGAACCGGGTAAAACCCATGAAGTGAATGAGCCTTGTTTACGACACGGCCTGGAGTGGAGGACCTGGTCCTTACACAGTATGGAAAGTAAAGGTCAAATAAAAACCTTGTATTAAACATTTCACTTAAATGAAGTTGGAAACACAGTGACCCATACTCTTGGGTTGTAATAATCATCATAATCTATGATTAGTACAAATAAAAGGACTCATTATGCAGACTGTCCAGTTTCAAAATGTCACATCGTCAGGTGTCGTTATGAATTGTGAAGTGGGTGAGTCTCTCTCTCTCACAAACACACACACACACGCGCACACGTGTACATGTATGTACATATGTAGCTAGTATACATTCATATATAGTATCACAGATAATGTGTTAATTAATGATATCAATAGATTAATTAATAAAGGCTGCAAGGAACAAGTCGCGTTACGCGTCACACAGACACATACATGTACAGCCTATTATAGTTTTATTTATTTATTTATCCATTCATTCATTCATTTATTAATTTATTCATGTATTAATTTACTCATTAATTCATAATTGCAAGTTGTTCTTTTTTTTTTAATTTTAATGCAGATAATGTTACTTAAAAAAAATGCATGAATGTATTGTGATACAACAT
>OMNW01034368.1:0-21700 GCA_900303245.1 Selene dorsalis
TGTCCCCTTAGGTCATATGGTTTTTATCTTAAGTTTTTCATATTTGCCTGGGGTTAAATATAACCCATGATTTGATGCGTGCAATTCAAGGGGCCGACCTGTCATTGCCTCGACACATAGCACCTTTAACTCCACTGGTCCCTGGAGACCTGTTTCGTGGGCACTTTCTGTTCACACGGCATTTGCTTTTAAAACTGGATACCTGAGCCCCGAGGGACACTAGTCTGCAGCTTAATTCTGCTAAGAGTGTGTCGGGGTTTCACACATATCCCACTCTCCTTTTGCCACTGACTGACTGGTTAAAATTATACTGTAAGCAGAGTCTCCTTGTTGCGATGCACTGTCTGTCAGGCGTTCACTCCATCATGCACATTTATGATCACCCGGTGTGCAATCTCAGGGTGTTAAGCACAGGCTTGATTGTGCTTCCACAATAAAGTCAGGCAAGCAGAAAGGTTGGGATGGTCTGATTGAAGTTTAAGGGCTGAATTAATTTTAAATATACGTCGTCTTCTTACATACAGTGTCCTATAATTTACCAGCCTGACATTCTTGAATATTTCACTCCCAGATTTTTCAGCTCAAAATGCATTCTTCATATTTTACCTACTGGTAAAACTACTGGGCTCAGTTTATTTCTTGGCATCTGCTTTTTTTTCCCCTGCCAGTTTACATCAGCCCTCATCAACGGGTCATGCCAGCCTTGCCTCTTAATTATTTGTTTTTGAAAGTAACCTTCACTCAAATTTAGCCTCTTGACCACCTCTTTAAAAAATCTCATATTTATGCTCTCTGAAACATGCAGATACACTGACTCCACTTCAGAGATTGCCAATCACTGAGAAATTGGCACTCCTCTCCCCTTTTGCACACTCAATGCATATTAGTTGTTCTATCATGATTAAGTTTTCGAATCCTGATTAGTATAAAGACTCTCACAGCAGGGAGCAGGTAAATCAAAGGCGGCAGAGTAAAGAGTGTTTCAACAGTTGTTAAGGTACAGTAGACTGGTTCCTCCGGTCTAAGCAGGTCTGTGCCTACACTGTATGTGTGCATCCGCCTGGTTGTGTGTATGAATTTTGTGTCATGGTATATTAGTGCTGTGATGGACAGGCAGGGTTGCAGCGTATTCCTGTCTCCCTGTGGGGGGAGAAAATAAAGCCTGTTCTTATTTCAAGCAGCGTCTTTGTTATGTGAAGACTTGGAAATGCGCAATGTAAGTTTCTTAAGACACAGTTCTGTCATCGCAAAGGCTACAGAGGTCCTTATGTTGCATGAGCTAATTTTATATCTATTACGTAAGTCTGTATGGAAATTACTTCCTAAGATCTTGGATCAACCAGCTAGTTTCAAACCGATGACTAGCACTAAATCAGGCTGCATCTAGACACATCGAGGAGTCCGCTTCATTGAAGACAGTCCCATAAGGTCCCATAGAAAAGCTCAGGGGGCTGCTGTTTGCTGCCATAACAACATAGTTTGAAACCCGTTCAGATGAAACATAAACCTCACCAGTGGTGTTGCTTGTCAAAGGGGTTTTTGAGTGTGGAATGGCCCCATTGTTTGGCCCTTGTAGCCACTGGGGGACAGAAAGCCACAATGGTTCTCACCACCCACCAAGTACTGGCGGCTGTTGGATGCCCTCTGGCCTCATGGGGCAGTTATGAGCGCTTTTACATCGTAACACCAGACAAATTGACTTTGACGTGATACAGAATATGATTTTATGTTTTATTGAAAACAATATTCTTCACTTTTTTGCTATTTAAAAAAAAGTCAGTTTTATAGATAGAAATTTGGTTTTGCCAGTACATGCCCCCTAAAAATATCTCCTTTGTTTTATTTTGACACATGGAGAAATATATGTCATAGAAGCAGTAGCATTCACACAGTAATGAATTAGATGGAAATATTCCATTTAATGTAAAAGGGATGCACAATACTCTCTTTTTCCACTAAGAACTTACTGCTTCTCAAAGGCTAAGATGTAGTGAGTAAAGAGGAATTTAACATTATAACTCTGCCTGTGACTTAACACAGTAATATAACCGACATCACTTCTGTAATCACAACAAAATAAGAAGTCTGTGGATGTTCTCATTCATCCAGGTCATTGTTATTTCTGGGCAAAAAACTGAATTGAAGGCAACTGGGCTTGTATTTGTCTAGGAAGACGTTTCGCCTCTGACTAGTCTGAGACTAGTGCGGACTAGTCAGACTGGTGCATTGCAAACTGACGAAGCCCCTTGGATAAGAGGCAAAGACCAGTTGCCTTCGATTCAATTTGTTGCTCAACAAAATAAGAACAGTCATGACTATTCAAAAATCAGCGTTTATTATTGTTTCAAATCAACTTAGGGGGCAAACAGACTAAAAATGAGCAAAATCAAGGCAATGCTATAATTATAATTGGCTCTAGTAAAATTACTGGATCCAATTAGTATTGGCCAACATTGACACTGATTATCGGGTGTCGGCATCGAATCTCAAAGTACTAGTGGGTTGTATCTCGTATTGATATGGTCTATGTGTGGATGGTGTTAAGAATTTCTCAGTTCTTCTGAGAGGTAGGCATGACGGCTTCCTCTGTGAGCAAATATGTGAAAGAATACTGGCACTGAAATATTTAGAAAGGTTCCATAATTATTCACAGTCCGGCCTTACAGGACTGCGCTGACTGGTGGTGATATTGACTTCTTGGTCAGCGTGACCTTTACAGCAGGAACAAGCAGTGAAGACAAACCCAAAACTTGGAGCTTTACAAATGGGATTAAGTAGAAGTGTACGCAGTATGTTTGTCAGACAATCAAACTTTAGCTTGTTCCCTTTATTAAAGGCATAAGAGAAATAAGTGACATGGATGTCATATAAAATTTCCAGCCCCCTGTGGTCACACGCCTGAAGGTTTGTCTTGGCAGGAGCTGCAGAAGCATAATTAAACCCCAGTGGAGTGTGAAAGTCGATGCTTTTGTATTCAGAAAGTCAATCATATTTTAACCAAATCACTCCTGTTGAAGCATGAACATGTGTTCTCTTTAGCTTTTCATTTTCCTGGAGCTACTCAGGTAAAAGTGAATTTCGCTTCCTTTTAAAGAAGCTTATATTTAGTCTTTTTTATTGCCTGAACAATATTCAATTTTCCTCCTATCACTGGATTCAGGCTCTTCAAAGTGAATAGTGTAATTTAATGACCCTAGAGTAAGAAAGCAAACATGTGGCATGTTAGTTGACCCTTTCAAGAATTTCCTCCATATGCTGTATTAAACATGTAATAAATCATTATATACAGATATCAGTTCCAGTCTGATGGCCCCACACTTTCACTTTAATCTCATCATAGCGTATGAACTATTGGCAGGAGGAACCCATGAGAGTGGTGAAATGGGCTAAAGGGCAGACTCCACAGTTACATCATAAATTAGCCTTTTTTAAGCTTATAATTAGTCTCTGTAGGAAGTGCTAAGATACATATATAATACAGTATTATGCACAGTCATATTTCATTATTCAGCTCACTACAAAACCAGGCAGTAATTAAAGTCTTAATTAGGCGGTGGTTTAAATTTTAAAATCATGAGGATGTGTAGTGTCATAAATCCTGATACATCAAAACAAGTTGTGCTGTCACTGTTAAGAACCTTTCTTGAAATGTTTCCTTAGCAAATAAAAGGAAACTCGTCCTCTGCATTATTAATACCCACAGCGTTTCATTAGCATTTTTATTTAGATTCAAGGCAGGAAACTTATGCATTTTAATGTCCCTATTCATTTCCAAGTGAGATATAAAGAAATCTTCCTCGTCCCTTCTACCAGCTGATAGGGGATTGTTATGGACACTTTCCTCGCCACTTCAGACACACAACATGCACTTGAAAAAAAAAGGCACTAAAAGCAGTTGTTTGGTGTCTGAGGATTCGTGCTTGAAATGGGAATAAAAATAATTTTGGAAATATAAAAACAGTCCCGTGTTAGTTCCTCAAAATCTACAGTCACCCCAGATTACCCCTCCCACAGTGCCGATATAAAGACACCCAACCCCTCACTAACTTTGCCGCATTTTCCAAGATATATTCTTTATTTCATTGAGTTTTTACTGTGTGAGAGAGATCAAGACAAAATGACAGCTTTATACTCAAATATGAAAAATAAAGTTTTTTATTTTTGCAACATCTGAGGAATAATTTTCCAGGAGTTATCTCTGTCATGTTTAACAAACCACATGTAATAATCTCACACATGTTGGATGGATTCAGGAAACTGAGATTATCACACAGCTGCCCATGCTGGTGTTTGAGCAGTAAAGCTCTGTGAGACAAGCCTATTCAAACAATGAATATACAATAGAGAGGAAATAGTGCTTTTGATTCCCCACAGAGCCACTCTGAGTGGAAGATTGAACAAGGATGACTGCGAAAGATGTATAATACCACATTTCAGTGAGTTCGGTGCACATGGGGAGAGAGCTCTATCCTGGCTACAGATTATTGACATTGCAGGGTATTGACATACAAGTGTGGTGCTGCATACAGATGATTTACTGATGCATAGGGAAATTATCTACCTAATGCACGTAAGGTAATTTACCTACCGGGTAATTTAAGGCAGCATTTGTAACACTGAAACATCAAACAACCATATTTGCTGATGAGGAACTTAACTCCCACATCATTACATGCACAGTTGCTTTCCCTCATATCCTTCCTTTACATGTCTAGTGCCACTGTTTAGGTAAATATGTTTATTCTATGTAATTCTCAGCCGCCAAATTATCACATGAGAAAGTTGACGTTCACCATCCTTTTGTCATATAAATATGATTCACTTTGAAGGAATGGTTTGACGTATTAGTTAAGACACCAATTAGCTAGTTGCCGAGACATGATCAGACTCTCATGTCATCTGTATGCTAAATATAAAGCTGCTGCCATCAGCCTGGTAACTCACTGTGTCTTGGCTTGAAGACTGCGAACAGAGTTGCAGTTAGACTAACTCTGTCCAGAGAAGATAAAATACACCCGCAAGCAGCTCCAAAGCTCCCAAATTAACATACTGTACTGTGTGTCAAATCTGTTTAAAGACAAACAATAAAATGCGTGGTGCATAACCTCTCTAACTGCTTGCTGTTTTTTTACATGTCGGTTTAATGAACAAATTAAACGAACAAGATTTCAACATAACATGTTAATTGTGGGATTTTAGTTGCCTGCTTCAATTTTCTAATTTAGCTCTCTGCAGGAAAGCAGATAAGAATCATTCCCCAAAATGTTGACCTAGCCTTTGAAGGGCAGGCACCGTTTTGATGCATTTCTGACTCGTGCTTTTAATTAGAACAAAAAAAGTTTTGACAAAGTAGCAGCTTAAACTTGATTAAAAAGTAGAACTACTGTCTTACGGTTATACTCTCTGCCAACCAGCCAAGTCCCAGGAAACATGGTCAGAGTTTTAGCAGAACAGTATGATTATAATGAAGTCTGACGTTCTTTGAACATTTGTATATAAAACATCCTCACTTCACTTTCATCCTTTTGACATTCGTGTTAAATTGTGCCATAATTGGTTGAGTGTTAGTGTTTGAATTTAAATTGAGGTGTAAAATGTGCTTCTAAAGTCACTGTGACCTTGCCCTTGCTCTTTGACCCCCAAATTCCAGTTGATTCTTGAATACAAGTGAATGTTTGTGCCAGATTTAGTGAAATGTGTTTCTAATATATTACATTCACAAGACGTGACATTATGGGGATCTTGACCTTTAACCTTCTGTCCAACAAAATCAAATCAAAATCAATTCAGCTCAGTCAATGTGAATGGCAAATCTAAAGAAATCCTCCTGAAGGCAGTCTTAAGACATCTCTCTCAAGAAGCTCAGACCGTGTTTTGTGAGGTCACTGTGATCTTGATCAATGACCTTTGTCCACCATTATCTACCCAGCTTGTCTTTGAGAGTGAAGGAACGTTTGTGGCAAATTAAAAGAAGTTTGCTCAAGGTGTTACTGAGACACCACGTTCACAATTGCAAGGACGGACGAACAACCTTAAAACATAAAACCTGCGGCTCTGTCTGTGGCCAGAGTGGCAGCATAACAACAGACCATAAATTACAAAGTGGCAAATTAATCTTATGACAATATCTTTAGTAAACATTTGATCCACAGGGACAGTACAGTTTAGTAGAATTCTCCACAATGTATGTCTCTCTCTCTCTCTCTCTCTCTCTCTATCTATCTATATATGTATATATATATTGATATAGATATATCTCCAGTGTAAGCAGCGTAAGTCTCTAAAGAATCATGCTCTATATTTACTGTACCACAGTCAGAAGCTGCTGCAGCTTTACCCAGCATGTCTGAGTCATAAGCTCTTGCTGTTTTCAAAAACCACATTAAAAACAGATTGTGGAGACATGCTGCTGCATTGATGAACATAATCCCTCACCGTAAATGAAATGACTGGTGACTTTTTCTTCAACCTCATAAAAAGGCACAATCATTGTAGTGGCATTTAAAGAAGGTCTGTTCTGTGGTGTGTGAGTGTGAAGTTTTTCTCAGGTAGTTGTACCACTCTTGGGTAAGAGTGTGTCCTGACTGAAATGAATTGGATGTATGGTAAAACAATATGAGTGAAACTGGCCAAAGCTGCCTCATTGAAAATGATGGATCATGAGTAGAGATGTTCCAATACCATTTTTTCCCTCCTGATACTTATGCTGTGGGCATTAGCTGATACAGAGTACACCGATACCAATACCAGTGTGTTATAAAAAAAACCCCAAACATTTTAAATATATATGTATATATTGTGTGTGTATATACTACGATGCCTGGATGGATGGGATATGATTATTACTGTTATAAGGCCTGGTTCAAGTTAAGCCCTTTGTAAAACATGAATTAATACAACAAAAGAAAGCCATATTGTCTAGTCTGACAGTCAGAAACAACTGAACAAGAACAAATATAAATCTAGGAATAAAAAACCAATTCATTTCAAAACTGCTTAAAAGCAACCACAGTGAGTGTTTTCACACATACTGGTGGTATTCAGTGATACATTGTTCCATTTTCCAGCTTGTATACATGTTTGTTTTCACTCAGGTCCAAACTCCAGCGTCATGTTTGCATGACGACTGACCAGAAAAAGACACGCAGTACGTCATGTTCTCATGACTCCCGATTATAAAAATGAAACTGTGAGAAGTAACTCTAAACTTTAACAACACAATACATGTGCGTTATTTGTAGTGCTTGTCATCTCGTTTTTATAAACGGGCCGCTCCAGTTCGACTGTCGCTGCACTAATGGAGCTAAATGGTGAACAGATGCACACGGTATCAGATCGGTGCCTGGACTCCAGTGCTCACCTATACCACTGCTGACATTTTCAGCAGTATTAGAGGCATTTCCAGTACTGGTGTTGGAACAACTCTATTAATGAGTGTAGATGTAACTCTGGGTTTCTTCAATGGATCTTTGGAAATCCATTAATAAGTTTAACCATTTTAAAATGTTAAAGTTGCTAGGCAGCATTGTATGCAGGTCTTTAAAATCCACTCCGCTACAGGTGGGCATGATTTCGCAATAACATGCAAGCTCGTAATTTACAAAGTATGTGCCAGTTGAAGGCCTGTTTGAATTTCAGCTGTTGCACAGAAACAAAAATATGCCACTAATGCACCTGTTTAGTTTAGATAGTAGTTCTGAATGTGGCAGAGTACTTACCTGTCCAAGTCATAGCCCTCAGCTTTCTTTTAGATATTTGATAACAATAATGATCGTAGAAACTCTTTAAAGGTAAATTTAGATTATAAATGTACTTCCCTGAGTTACTGTAAGGCTGTACATCCAAAGCTATTTCAGCACTGACACAACTCTTGGATAACCTCAGGGTAGTTTGAATCTTCCTCAAAGAGTTGGACACGCTGAGTAAAGGGCTGGTTTTATGGCTCCACACAGGCAACAGCCGTAGCCTGGGGGCATTATCTTGTCGGGTTTTTCGTCCATCCCATTCTCGTGATTGTTGTATCTCAGAAACGCCTTGAGGCCATTTCTCCAAATTTGGAACAAATGCTGACTTGGACTCCTGGATGAACTGATTAGATTTAGTGGTCAGAGGTTACAGACTGACAGGAAAGTGGTGAACATATTTCACATTTGGTCAGATACTGAAATGATGACACTAATCTCACAGGCTGTATAGATCACTTGTGCTGCTGGGTTGAGGATGTATGTGAAGAAATATGAAGACTCATATTTGATACAATCTCAGTGTATTTTTTTTCTGTTGCTAGGGTCTTTAAAGGGTCCAGATGAAAGTGTTGTGCTTGACAAAGGTAGTATTTGTGATGCCTGTCTGCAAACATTATCCATCACTTGGTCTACACATTGCTTAGACATTTTCTATTTGACAAAAACATCTTGTTCTAGTGCTGCTGAGGCTGTATATGCCCAGATGTTTGACTCTAAGCCTACTAGGTTACCATGATGAGACCATCAGCATCCAAATCGCTGGGTTATTAATGGGCATAGTTTTTCTTCTGTATTTATAGTTTAAAGATGTAGACTGTTCAGGGTGTGGGCGTTTTTTGTCTTCCTCTTTCTGCCCAGTCAATATTCCAGACTCATTAACATACTCTAGGTTTAGATAGATGTGATTTTACTGTGCCTGGCCTATAGCCAGAGAGAGAAAATTGTTAGTGATGTGTGGTTATGACCCAGAGACAGTCCCACTGATCAAAACCCGTGATTCATGGCCGAAACTGTCTGAAATCCATGATAACGGGTTTGTTAATGTTAAACTGACCTGATGGATCTAAAGTATGATTCATTGGGGCTGTGCAGTGCATTGGGGAAATGTTCAGAGACTCTGTAATGACAATCTGAAAAGAGAATTTTAGAAACGTTTGCTAGTTTATTAAAAAATAAAAACTGAAATATGACATTGACAGAAAGATTCAGACCCTTTTCTGTGATACTTCAAATACAGTCTCCCATTTCTCTGGATCGTCTTTAAGATGTTTCTACACCTCGATTGAAGGCGACCTGTTAAATTCAGTTGATTGGGTATGATCTGGCACACACCTGTTTATATAGGCTATCACAGCTGCTAATGCATATCTGAGCAAAATCCAAGCCACAAGGGCGAAGGAGCTGCCCGTAGACCTCAGACACAGGATTGTGTGGAGGCACAGATTTGGGGAAGAGAACAAAAAAAAAAAATCCCCATCACTGCAGCACTCCACTGAGCTGGGCTTTACAGCAGAGTGGCCAGACTCGTGCTTCACCTCAGTGGAAGTGTGCAAAAAATAACCTGAAGGACTCTCAGACTGTAAGAAACAAGAATCTCTGGTATGATGAAAACAGCATTGAACTGTTTGTCCTCAACTCTTAACATCATGTTCGGAGTAAAGCATCCGACTTAGGACTAGTTCGTCCTTCTGAAATTTTCTCCTTGTCTCAGCACAGAAGACTCTGGAGCTCTCTTACTGAGACCGCTCTCCTCTTGATCTTTCAGTCTGTCTGAATCTGACAGGCAGCCTTACACTTGTTTTATTGAAGAATTATGGAGGCCACTTTTTTTTAGCCATCTCCAGATCTGTACCTCAACACAATCCACAATCCTGCCCTGCAGGCAGCTCCATCCAACGTGGTTTTTGCTCAGATTTGTAGTAGTCATCTGTGAGACTTTATGTATATGTATACGTGCCTTTCCTGGTCATGTCCAGTCAACTGAAGTGACCAAAGGTGGACTCCAATCAAGGTGAAGAAACATCTCAAAGATAATCACAAAGAAAACCTGAGCAAGATGTCAAGTAGCTGTCACAGGGTCTGAATAGGCTACATACATCAAGGTGATATTTCAGTTTTCTCATTGATGAAATTTATATAATATCATTAAAATCTGTCTTCACTTTCTCATTATGGGATGTTGAGCGTAGATTTTATGAGGTAGTTTTTTATTGTAGCCTAACGCTGTGTAAGCAGATGGAGGGGAGAAATGCTATTTGTAGCTTTCCAGTTATTATGGAGGTTGGTTGACTTTTCCACACATTATGCGATTGATCTGGACAAAAAAACGTGAGCATATGTGGAGTTCTGCTCTGAGCTCAGGCCGTGTATCCCTACTGTGCCTGTGCCTGTGCCTGTGTGTGTCTCACTTGACAGTTATGTTGCTTTTTAAGGTTATCAGTGTCTGAAAAGTTTTATTCCACTGCAGCCGAAGGGAACTCCAATGTCAACTATCTTCATATACGAGAGAAGAGATCGGGGTGGTAGAAAAGTCAGGAGAAGCATGGTTTGTGAATTCAGTGTATTGTACAGAGAGCTAAGGTCATGATGTCACATGTTACCTAGTGTTACACTAGCTTCTCTAAGTAAGGAGAACATTTCTACACTCTTCTTCTTCTACTTCAGCTCCACTGTAGCAGTTGTTACACAAGCAGCAACTGCAACTCTAATGGAGAAACACACTACAAATGCAGCAGTGTCAGTCTGTTGAACTCATTTCCTCACCTCTCTAGTTGTGATTTCAGTTGCCTGAGAATTTGTTCAGGTGGGTGCTTTAATTACAGTCATCATCTAAACTAACTGTGATTCCTTGTCTTCTCAGCTCACTCATGGACTTTACTCCTCTGTTTGAACGGTAAATGTAATGTGAACATCTTTGGGCTTCGGGGAAATGGTGTTCATTAAAGGCACCTAAAAAGAACATGAATGGGGCGTCATTTAGCTCAGTGGGTGGAGCAGGTGCCCCATATGCAGAGCGTATAGTCCTCGCGGCGACGGTGGCCCCGGTTTGATTCCACCGGTGGCCAGAGAAGAATAATATAGGTGTTTTTCATACTATCCACTGCACCATCATACTGTATACAGGAAGTGGGATTATGAATGACAGGACTGAACTAAAGTTCTGGTTTTACTTCAGCTCTTCATATATTCCCACAACTATGTGCACATTTGCTAAGCCATGTGAAATAACAGTCAAAGCTGGCTGATGGTAACCATTAGCTCCAGCCAGTCTCAATAGCTCTGGACTTTCTGTTTTCTCTTGTTTGCTCCAATTACTTTTGCTCAGCATTTCCCACTGTTTTTGTTCAATAGAAAGACTATTAAAGAGGGAAAATAAATATCTTTGAGCTAATGAGCTAGCTAACTGGCCATTAGTTTGTTAGCTCAGCTTCGTTGCTGATGGGTGAGCAAGTTAACAGAGGTTATTCAAAAGACGTTGGCTCCATCGACTCATTTGCATTTGCATCTTCAGACCATCTTTTGGGAAGGAGCTTTAAATGCAGAGGTTAAATAAAAAGGGAATTGTGCAACACAGCAAATAAGCTACAGTAGCCTCCTCTGTTTTAAACCCTCTGGCTCTGGGCCCCCTCAGAGGGACAAGATTAATTTGGCCCCCTCTGATTACAGTAAATCCGTTGGATTTTTTTTTTTTTAATCTTGGTGTATTCAGACCTCTACACTCAAAGTGGTGAGGATGCAATGCGATGCCAGAGAAAATGTATATTCTGATTGTGTAGCCTACAGTGCAGCAATAATTCAGAGAACCTGGTTCCTCTGTGGCTCAAGGGAAATAAACTACATCCATGGGTGCAGGGGCCTCAGGCTGCATCACATCATTAATTTATGATGGAAATACCTTAATTTAAAAGAAAACACAATGATTCAACATTCAGTTTATGTTTATGAAAAAACAGCTGAATCATCTTTCTTCAAGTGTCATACAAAGACGCCCTCCATGCATTGTTTACAAGACACTACATGTAGGCGTAAGAAAAATATAATACACAGATCAAAATAGCTCATATTTTAGGTTTGTCAGCTTAAAAATTATTCACTGGTATTTCCAGTGTTGGAAGCAAGTGCTCGTATCTCACAAGTTCTTGGTAAATGTATCTGACACATTCAATCAACTTTTCATACATTGTGCTGCTCCACTAATGTATGGATTGTTGCTGCAAATGTAACAACATGTTTAGGCTGCCACTAAAAGCAATTGCTGCCTTTTCAGACAGAATCAGGTGACTACAGATTTAGAATTATTTTAGATTTCGTTAACTCTAATTATTTGCCAAAAGAAGAAAAGTGCTGATTAGATTTAATGAAGCATTTAAAAAGGATTGAAATGCTTCTTTAAAACAGGCCTCAAGATTAGGAAATGGTGCAGGACGTGGTGTAAAAAGCCTATGTTTGAACTGTGGAAATGTTTTGGCTCTACTGGGAAAATATAGTGTGGGCTGAACCTCAGTGCACTCGTACAGTGCTGTGGTCTTAACAGCAGTGCTTCATTTCCAGTGAACATGGAATGTGGCACTTACTGAAACAGTCGATAAGAATCACTCTTAGCAGCAATTTCAAGCTAGGGGGAAAAAAAACGGCATCCTGGTGCTCATGATCCACAGAGTATATACAATGTTTTTTCCACCTCAGTTGCACCAAGATCTCTCTCTGATTCATTTCTTTCAACTCTGAGAAGTGTACTTTACCCCCTCCCACTGGAACTGTGATACCTACAAAACACTAAACAGTTGCAGTGGTGGTTGAGACATTTTTCAGCCGCTGCCTCTAACAATTTAGAGTGTGACTGTTTTCTAAAAAAAAAAAAAAAAAAATCTTGACATTTCTCTTGAACCTCATTTCCTTTTTTGCTTCCTGTTGTAAAGAAGACTTGTTTGTGCTTGTTGCTTTTTGCTCTGACAGATAGACTACACACGTCCCAGGAAATTTGTATAGTAAATGACATTTTGGGCACCAGTAGTTTGTTTAATTATTATTATTCCAGACGTGTCTCCGCTTTAATAAGCCAATCACCATGGTCCCAAGAAACTCTCCAAGTCTTCATAGTTGTACGTCTTTTTCTGCTCAAGGAAACTGTTGCCGGTTGCCATTACAAGTTTAAATATTGAAACTGAGTGAGAATCCGGTGTGAATTTTCCTTGGGGGCAGACTTATTTTATTTACTCTATATCTCTTCCTATGCTGGGCCTTTGCTGACCACAAGCAG
Source organism: Selene dorsalis (assembly GCA_900303245.1). Classification (NCBI taxonomy): domain Eukaryota; kingdom Metazoa; phylum Chordata; class Actinopteri; order Carangiformes; family Carangidae; genus Selene; species Selene dorsalis. The sequence goes on from OMNW01034368.1 coordinate 13,006, forward strand.
CTGTAATTAGAGCCTGTGATGAAGACACAGTGCCGTGTGTCCTGTGGTGTTAGTTTCCCGGTGAAACTGCATAAATTGTTTCTCAGACATTTCTTCTTTTACCATTTACCATGGTGCATTCAATGGCACTGTGTGGATACCCGTGGCACTGTAGGTGAACCAGGGCTTTTTTAAAATGTCACATTTGTTGTACTTTGATCTACGGGCCCGCTGACCCTTTACGAGAGCAGCCAATTTGTTTAATTTATCTCCCTGTGCCTGGTCTCTGTGTAATGGAAATAAAATCATCAAATAAACAAAAAGACACACTCTTCTCCTCCTCAAGCACAGCGGCAATGTCATCTCCACTTGTGACATGTTCATAAGCACTCCTCATCCAAGTGTGACCAATCTGTCTAATCACCAACTGTCAGGTCAAATTGCACTTCACTTCATGGAGGACTGAAAGTGTGAACCATGTATCCAAAGAGAGGCTTCAATCATCAACGAAAACACAGCCTCAAGCTCCTCCTGTCTTTGTGATTTGAGAAGTCTCCACAGGGGGGGACCCATGAGGTCTGTCTCTTCTTTAACTCATTTCCTGCTAAGATGTATTAGTCTTATACTTTAGAGGAACAGAACAAACAAAAGCATTATTTGTGAATTTGATGGATTTCTATAATTGGATTGAAACTGATCATGCGAAACATCAGGATTGTGAATTGTAATAGTGTCGCACCATGTACAAGCACTAAAAAGGTCTGAGAATATCCCACTGATAAAAAAAACACGTACCTGCTCTTATTAGTGCCAAAGACACCCAGGTTCATGACTGCATTACAAGCGCCTTCACCGACCATTCAATATGACATTTTCACTTGTGCAGTCAGGGCAAGTCCAAGGATGTCAAAAAAAGCTTGTCTGTTTAAAGATATTTCAAGCCAGCGTTAACCCAGGGGGTCAACACATTCAGCTGGGCAAAACGCAATCTGCATGTTGACCTGTAGAAGGAATTCAAAGAGCAGCGAGCTGGTGAATGTGATGGACAACATAATTTCATCAGACCAATACTGTCAAATAGTTATTTATTGTGATTTGTTTTGTGGAAAGCAAATTTTTTTTCCCGGCATTGTTACTTGAGAAAACATTTAAAGACGATTTAAATGGTAACAAATGAATTTGGCTTTATCTTTTTAAGTAACTCATCAATGTAGCATACCTCTCTACCTGCAGCACAATGTTCACACTGCTGCTTGAAATTAAGCATTAATAGACAAGCAGATCAACGACACCAATTTGTAAATGATCAGTTGATTCTCAATCAGTATTGCTAATGGTAATCGTGACATTTACACGTTTGTCAATTACTCCTATCACAGAAAGTGCTCCCAGGAGAGTTCAGACCTCTGTATATGTATTAGGTCTTATAAATGTTATGTAACTGAGTGTCTGGTTGCAAGTAAAGGCAGTCATTAGAGAGACTGCAAACTCCAAGTAGTGGACATCAGATTATTAGTGTATACCACGGAGAAGGTTCAATAACTCTACGACCTTGATGCTATGAAACATATTCACTGTCTAAAACATATGCAGATGTATGGAAAACTAACATTTAGCAGCACATAATCTACAATTCGTTGAGCCTTATTAGCTGGCACTCTGGCAGTGATGCACTAAAGTACAGTAGACTGAACACAGTGCACCTCCTTGGCAGAGGAGGAGAGAAGTCTGTGCTCCACTGAGCATATTTCCACTTTCTGTTTTGTCTTATCAAAGGGGACCTTTTCTGCCTTGTATATGAATAATGTTGTGATCTCTGAATTCACTCAGCTTCTCATCCTGACTAGACTAAGTAAGTAAACATGTTCTCCCCCCGGCACAATTCATACTCTCCACATTTATAATGAATACATGCAATTTTATAAAATTGTTCTTCTGCATTGTACAGATTCCTCTCTATACTACTGACAATTCAGTGACTTTGTCATTCTGTAAGTCTCAGTAAATCTCGACAGATTTCTGCATTTTTCCTCAACTCCCTCACATGTGATGTTATCATATAAAGTTCTGAGAGCAGTGCAAACTTATAATTTGAATTTAGTCACATTTTCCTGCTACGTCAAAATTTTGGACCGAATCCAAAACGGAAAAGCAAATTTTCTCCTGTCATGTCCATGATGCAGTGGCTGATCAGACAGAGATGGGCTCCATATCTGGTTCATTTTTGGATAGACTGATCAAGTTGTTAAACTGTCTGACTTCTTAGGCTGCACTCCACTCTGCTGTTAAAAGTCGTGTGCATATTGGCCATTTATCACGTTGATGTTTGCTGAATAATCTGCACCAATCTGGGTGGGTTTGTTTTCTGAATCAGATCTTAATATAGTGAACCAAGTGGAACATTCATTCATTCATTCATTCATTCATTCATCTTCTGTATTACTTATCCTCACTAGGGTGGCTGGGGAGCTGGGGCCTATCTTCGCTGTCTTAGGGTGAGATGTGGGGTACACCCTGGACATGTTGCCAGTCAATCACAGACAGACAACCATTCACACCTAAGGGCAATTTAGAGTCGCCAGTTAACCTAACCTGCATGTCTTTGGTCTGTGGGAGGAAGCCGGAGAGCCCAGAGAGAACCCGCACATGCACGGGGAGAACATGCAAACTCCACACAGAACCAAGTGGAACTGCAAAATCTTAATATGACTGTCTTCTTCCAGCCAAACTTTCACAGTGTTTCGCACAAAATCTTGGCTTATTCCAATTTTTAAAGCTGGGCTGCCATTGAGAATATTCAGTGGAGTGCTCTGCATGTAAATGCTTTCCAAAGCTTTGGTCTCACAAACAATTCCCTCTTCTGTTTCTATTTCTGAAAAGCTGATCAGTTTTTAGAAGATGTGATTCATCCACATATTAAAAATAAATACAGCTTCAAATATTAATGTAGGCTTGAATCAAAACCAAGGGGAGACCAGAGTCACTAAATCTGGACAGTTTAGGCTTCAGAAAGACAGGATATAATGCAGGGATACTGTCCTGCAGGGTTACTGTCCATTCAGTCCCCCCCCCACACACACACACACAATTTGGCCAAAAGGTTTTAAAGGGAAGGGAAAGGAGGACACATTTTGACCACAGTCAGCACAATGCATGTGATATGCTGTCACAAGATCTTAAATCAATTCAGCTTTGACTATATTGTGAATGCACGTGCTTCTGCAGTAGCTGTGTGATGTGAATGCTGAAGGTGTTTTTTTTTTTTTTTTTCCCCCACTGGACTAAAGACTTTCTGACAGACTGCCTGGAGAGAATGTGAGACCAGCGTGTGGTGTCTAACGAGATTGTTTTGTGTATGACTGTCCCACAAGGCTGCTTTTATCCCTTCTATTGTTTTCAGTCTATACAAATGAGATGAGGTTGCAAGATGGCACCATAGTTACACAGTCACACATGAACAAGCTGGCAGAGGCACAAGGCTGAGAAATACTGGCTCTCTATTTGGGGACATCAGTTCCTACGTCCCACACATTTTTTCACACTATGGATTTCTTTCTGGAGGGCCCTGTCACCAATGTGAAACAAATCCATATTCACCATAGGAATCCAAAAAGCCCCATTAATGCATTAAATCAAACTAAAGGTCGACCAAAGGTCTTCTTAAATAGAGAAATCCTGCTTAAGATGATGACAGATGTACGCCATCCATGAAGCCAAGTGATGTTTTCAATTCACACTCATTGCTTTGGCACCAAAGAAACATCGGTGCATCGGTTAGGGAAAACATTCCCAGATGGTGACTGACATTTGAGCAGCAGCTCTGCTTAGAGAAGTGCCAGTATGAGTGTATATACAGTACGTGCATATACATGGCATATCTGTCTCCCATTTCAGGGACTCTGTTTGATGACTAATTGTGTCTTAACAGCGTCCAAGCTTTTCCAAAGATTTATTACACACTGGTAATGAAAATGACGTGATGGCAAACAATGCCAACAGTGAACTGGGGCGTGCTAGGAGGAATACTCTGTGATGCAAGGGTAAAGGAGGACACAGCTGGTGATGTAAGAAGTCTCATTTAACCTTAGCCTTTGGTTGATGGTTATGATAGCCAGATCTGGTTTCCGAAATTTGGGCTTCTAGTTTTTCCACTTTTGGCTTTGAAATGTAAAAAGTCTGTCCCTTAACAAGACAGTAGGTCCTCCATAACTGTTCAGTCTGTATATCCCTTAGGAACAAGAAGTTAGTTAGCCTAGCTTGGTAACTTTAGCACTGATTCCCCCTGTTCAAGCTGTAATGAGCACTTATTCTCCTGAGCAGCCTGACCAGACAGTTGGGTGACTTGTCATAACTTCCAACAGCAGGCACCACCGCAACTTTGTGTGATTTGAATCCTGATCTTCGGATTGTTACCAAAAAATGAACACCCCCCCACCACCCCCACACCCTCGAGCGCACACATTAAAAAGGGGCAGTATAATCACACAAAAACACAGAGATTTTTCAATTCTTTTTGGCTTTCAAAGTTTTGAAAAAAATAAAATGACTGGTTTCCATGGCAAAAATGGTTTATTGTCCAAGTTTGGTTTAGAGAAGGCCATTTTTTTTTTTTGTTTTGTTTTTTGGAAATTAAAGTTGAGTTAGTCAAGGCTGTCAGATTGTTAGAAAGTGTTCTTAGTTCTTAGTTTCTCATTCTTTTTGTAGCTTTTGCTTCCAAAATGTCAGTAAGCAAATAAAATGTGTCCTATCAGTGGTGCAGTCAACCACCTCAAAATTATGCTAAGTTTTTAGCACTGGGATTTGTTTGTGTTTGTGAATGTCGCATGTGATCTGTTGTTGACAAGACCAAAGACTTTTATCTTGCCTCGGCCTGACAGTGAAGGCGCTGGCGTAGGCTGTCATCAAACTTTTACGCTTGTTTTTGTGTCTCTTGAATGCATCCCCCATATATTTTCACAAGGCCTTAAGATGAAACTTGTCATCTGTGGTGGGAACAGAGCGTGACCTTCATTTCAAAGTCTCTTAAAAGAGAATTGGTTGACCTCACTCACATACTGATTGTCACCTTTTTCACCCACTCTGACCACTCCTGAGAACGCTGTCTATGAGGGAGTCAGTCTTGTGCTATTCCACTGAAAAATACAACAGCAACAAACCACTTCCACTTGTATTTTTGTCCTCCTCTTACTTTTCCTCACGCCAAATATGTACCTTCATTTTTCATATCTACACATGAAGAATACTTTGTCCTTGTGAGATAAGATGCAGTGAGAGAAATGGAGTTGTTTTATGTACTCAAACACCATGTATGTTTGGTGTAAAGCACTGATAAAGGGTTAAAATGACAAGGTACTCTACATAGTGCACTACTTATTATCAACAGTGTTGTAGGAGGCGTTTGATAATACTTCAGCCCAAAGGGAAACCTAGTGGGTTAGACCTGCTACAGTATCAAATGAAAGAGGGGGTGGACACAATAACTGAAATACAAACGAGACACACTGCAATAAATCACATCTCTGTGAATCCTGCGATGCTAAATTCCTGGTGAGACTGTGTTGAAAACATCCCGATGTCCTGTATGAGGCCACCGCATGTGGTTGTATAGACTGCACTGTATTTGTGTGCAGCTATCTCATACACTCCCTGCATATTTATCAGTTTTTTTTTCTTTGCACTCCAATCAAGTCTGTTTAGTTTGATTGGATATTGTTTTTCCATCAAATATGGGCTGTTGTCTTTTCATATGTTTATGTGTCAGCTCATCCATCAGGCCTATTTACTCTTGTGGCTGGTTTCTGATGAAGCTCGTGCAAACAATGTAACTCATCGCTTCAATAGAGCGTCGTCAAACATGGACCAATATAAGAGACGAGGGGGTCTGGTGGGGGACTTAATTGTTTGCTGATATGATATATTGGACGTCACAGACAGGATCGTGACTAAACCCAAGGGGAGTGTGCGTCTCGCTGCTCTGTCCTGTCATTTTGATAATTACACAGACAGGAGTAGCTACTCTGAAAGCTAAGAATAAAACGACACATCGGGCTTCATTAACTGTGGAACCTACAGGTTTCCTGTTGTTTTTACTTTATATACACATCCATTAGGTTAAACCAACAAAAGGGGTCGGTTTGCTAAGTGATCATAACCTATTGTTATGCAATGCTAAACAGGTTTGCTTTAGCAGTCATAAGGTAGTGGTGAACAGTAAATGACAAATTTTAGCCTCTACATTTGGTCTATGTTTAACCTAATAAGTATTTTTCCCCATTAATCCTCATTTATTTCTTTTGTATATTTTACCACAAGTCACTAATGTATTTTATTGTCTAATATTATTCTACATGTTATTAATTTACACATCTGTTAAAGCCTGTTTATGATTCAATCATCACTGTGTCTTTCTCACCTTAGGTTTCATGTCCACTATTTATTAACACACAATCAACATGAGATAGTACATGCTGCTTTAACCTCTTAAATGTCATCTACTCAATGACGTTCTTTCAATACACAGACAGATTTGAATGGCAAACTAATGTGAAGTGTCTTCCAGATAATAAAAGGTGACAGTAACTGATTGAAAGGATTATCTGTAGGATGATGGAGTACTTGAATTAACATTATCTTAATAACAAAAGTAATAATATTAATGGATTGGCAGCTTTCCTTGTTTCTGTAATGACCTGTTGTTAGGAGGGATGTAGGAAAGTGAATTAGACTCCATAACCAAATTAGTTTCAGTATGTGCTTCATACAGGTGCTTCAGCAGAAATGAATTATAGGTCAAAGATCAGTTGGATTCTACAAAGGTGACATAATCAAAAATCATCCCACTTTGCTGCTATGTTCAGCCGATGTCCCACAGCGAGTGTAGACTAGCAGGAACAGTGGTTCTCAAACTGCGTCATCACATAGCTATAATGCCTTGAGACGGAACCATTGGAGAACCACTGAGCTCACCAAAGAGCCCTCTTCCTCATCAACCTGAGCTCGTAGGTCAGTGGTGCGCAGTTTTCCTGGCACATCAGCTGCTATAGCAACAGGTGGCTCTTCAACCTTGTTGCCTCCATTCATTAATTTCGATTTTGAAAACTCCTGATATCTCTAGCCTTTGCTCATTAGCTACAATTAGATGCCAGCAATAGCCTGTAACCTTTTTCCTCTCTTGCACTCACACAAATTCCATCCATCCATCCATCCATCCATCCATCCATCCATCCATCCATCCATCCATCCATGCTGGGTCATGGGGGGCTGGAGCCAATCCCAGCTGACATCGGACAAGGTCGGAGCACACCCTGGACAGGTCACCAGCCTATCAGGGTCGACATATAGAGACAAACAACCTCTCCCACTCACATTCACACCTAAAGTTAAAGTTTCCATGCTCAAACTAGTTACCATGTCTTTGGAGTGTGACAGCAAGCTGATGTGCCCTTAGGGAATCCATTTAGGCACCAGGCCTGGGAATCAAACCCAGCACCTTCTTAGGTGACACTGCAAACCACTGCCATACAAAATGCGAATGTATTAAATAGTCCATTTTATCTTTGTATGTTGGATTTTTGCAAACAAACTGCGAGTTCAGTGTCAATTGAACATTTCAAAGTCTTAGAAGTGCAAAAGTGTAATTGTCTGTGAAGTAGTCTGAAATAGATCTGTTGCTTGAATAAGACAAGGTTTCAAGGGCTTTAAAGCGTCAGTGAAATGATTAATACGTAGACTCTTGGTTATTTTTGCTTAAAAAAAATAATTAATATCTGGAGCTATTCATGTAACATCTTGTTCTAAAATTGTTCTAATTAGCAATGAACTCAAATACTGTATATCCAAGTTGAACCGGTGGTTTACTGACGGTGAAATGTTTCCATTCCATTCTCACAGCCGTGCTGCAACAGCATGTGTTAAATGAGTGAAATGTGTGTTTCAGAGGTAAACAAACACACAACAGGTTCACAAATAGGGGTGAGGCTCATCTTAAGTATTGTCATAATTACCACTAATCTGCCAGCAGGCACAGGACAGGCCTCCCACTAACAGCAGAGTAAGACATAACACCTGTTGCTGCTGAGAGTGTACGAAATGTAGTTAAAAAATAAATGGTGGTACAAGGACAAGCTAAATGGCTGAAATGCCCAGCCTCTGTGTTGTAACAGTGTAAACACAAAAGAAATAAATTTCAGCTGTCACCAGTACTCATCATTATGTTCTGAATGAATGAATACTGATATTAAATTCCATTGAAAAGACCTAGTTTGAAATAAATGGGAGCTTGTGCTCATTTTTAAGGAGCGTAGAGTCTGTCAGGTTGGGAAGCATCGAGCTGTACTATCTGAAATATGACTCACTGCATTGTAAAACTCTATCTGGCAGTCATTCACTTTAATCTCCAGACAGAAAAAAAAGTTCAGGCTGTTTCTAATTCATTAGAGCAGCTCGAGGGTTTGGCCGTTTTTCATTTGGTATTTGCAGATAGTACCAAGCAGTGAAAGAGGGTGGGGATTTAGCTGCAAAGTGGTATGTTTACTGTTAATTGTGAAATCTTCACCTACACAGAGATAGTCATAATGTGAAGTGGGCCGTCGGGGCTTTGTTCTTTTATCTTAGTCGGCCATTGTCGTCATTTCTGTCCTCAAAGTTGAATTTTCCAAAACTGTCTGAACTTTTTTTTTTTTTTTTTTTCCAAGGTAAAGATGTGAGATTTTAACCA
>OMNW01034368.1:21720-45274 GCA_900303245.1 Selene dorsalis
TTAACCATGCAGTTCTTTTTTCTCTCTCTTACACAAAGGTTCACTCTTTCACAATGTCAAGCAAAACCAATTAACCCAAAACTAGACTGGCAGAATGGGGTACATAAATGACACACTGAGAAAAGAGGATTAAAATGTTCATTGTGTACATAATTGCTCTGCTTGGCAAAATGTCAATGCTCTTCTCAATTCCAGCAGACAAAATCTGGGATTGCTTTGCTGTACAATGAGGAGACCAACAATACCTATGATGTCTGCCTGAAATTGACCAAAGAGGTATTAACCATACAGAAGCTGGATGTGGTTTGCACAAGCGGAAGTGAATCCCAAGTAAATGTAAGTGCGCCTGGAGGCTCGAGACTCGCATTGTAATTCATGCTGCATAACTCCTGAATACTGTTTCAATGTTCAAAATATCCCTTTGCCAATAAGAAACTCCCACTTTCTAAAGCACAGAACTGTTGTACTGCGAAGACAAGCGACTGGCGGTCTCGGCTTAAGCATCAAAGTAAGCAGATAAGTTTTGATTATAGAGAGACTAAAGCAGAAATGAAAAGGCTTTGGGTTGCAGAGATGGCTGTTTGTCTGAGGGAGAAGTTTTGGCACCAAAATTTCATGACCGAAACTCAGTAACATTCATTCTCATCTTTCTCTCTCCTGCTTTTCAGGGAGGCTCAGAGCACAACGTGCCTGTGGTTATATCAAAGATTTTCAAAGATCAAGTAGGTAAGAAGGTATTTTATCTCGCTACAGTAGCGTGGCCTTTGGAGCGGTTTTCAGTGTTAAATGTCACGTTGATCGTAGAAATGTTAATGAAATTAGAAAGAGACAGTAGAGAAAATTTACAGGTGACATTTGAATTCACAACGAAGCGTTGAACATCAATTTAAGAGCATCATTGGTTTTCAGTTCAGTTTATGACAATCAAAGAGCAAACTGTCAAAAGAAAATGGATCATCAGTTTTGGAGTGGACAGTTTGCCCAGAGTGAGAAGAGAGCATGTGTGTGTGTGTGTATGTGTGTGTATATAATATTCTGAGTGCAAGATTACACCACAAATGCCTCATTCAGTGCAAAAATATGAATGTAATTGTGATTGTTTGTCTAGAAGGATAGTGAAACCCAACACACACAAACTTGAAACTCTGGAAATTTGAAACATACATTTTATAAAAGTGGATTTGAGTCACAGCGCAGTGTCCCCAGCAAGAAGCATGGAGCCCTGGAGGCCAACAGCAATATAACAGGCAGCCACTGTGAAAGCAGCCACTCTGTCTTTAATGGCCTGTGGTTTACCTTTTGGCTTTCTTGTTTTTAAGTTCAAGTTTAGCTTTAGAGAGGTCAGAAACAAGACAGAGCAGTTTGTGTAGGTCCTGTGTTTTAAACTCAAAAATAAGTTTATATTTCTTGAACGGACCAAATGTCAGTTCATGCTTTTGGGTCCAGTAGACGTCCTGGACAGTCCTGTCGGCCTCTGTAAAAACAGTGCACAAGTAAAAGGAGAGGCTTGTTTTCTTGCACCTATAGAAACTTCCCTTACAGCAGGTTGTATGTTTCAGCTCATGTATGGGATATAGAAACAAGACGCAATATCAAACAGGTCAGGTTTAGATGTATCTAAATGTTTTGTTTACTTCAGGCAAAAATACCAGATCAGTATCAATTTTCCAATCCAGCTCCAAAGTGACTGTGTGTATTTGCCGAAAATGTTGAACTATTTATTTATAGTTTGTGCTCTTCACTTGCACCCCAACTGGTTGAGTAAGAAAAAAAAAAGAATGAGCTGTTTTCAGAGGGGTGACTACTGTATAATGAAAAGAAGAAAAAATATGTGTTTTCACATTTATTCATTTTGTATAGTTTTTGCACTGGGGCAGTTATTCATGATCAGTAAGCCTGCCCACAAATTACTATGGAAAGACAAACAGTATGAGGACAAAACAGCATCCAGTGTGGAAGAGTAAATGTGACCACGCTGTTCGTTAGATGGACATGAAAATACTTTAATCATGTTTGTCAGTTGAATTGGAAGAACTGATGACCTCTCAGTGTCCTGCTGGGATGCAATATCAAAGGATCATGTGAATCATTTCCCTTTAATTTGCCTTTTTTGCCCACATCCCTCTTAATGCGGTTTTGGATACGAGTGAATCATGTCTTCATATCCCCGGGGACGCCAAGAGCCCTTTTCTCAGAGCTTTACAAATCTTTTCACAACAGAGCTTTCATTGTTTCCTCCCGTGCCGCCGCAAATGAGTTTATATCCTGATTAGTTTCAAATTTCATGCTTTCCTGTGTTCTTTTTCTGAGCTGTAGGATGTTGCCTGAGATTAGTTAGACAGAGACATTGATTGCTATTTCCACCAAATTACCATGTATGAAATGAGCAATTATTTTGTAATGTTTTCATTAACCTCTGACACTTGACAATTGATGCCCGCAGCCGATCAGTCGGGGAAGCTCTTCGTCGGGGATGCTGTGTTGCAGGTTGGTACATCGGTTCGTGACTTATTTTTGCTCCAAGGTTGATTTGGGTCACAGCCAAGAGCGGCAACTTGGTGCACCTTAATTTCATCCCCTCTTTTATTTTGACAGAGCGTAATTTCACAGAAGCAAAGGGAACGCAGTGTTTTTCTTAAATGCATGATTTTAATCAAATGAGTCTTTTAATATCTCTGCTCTTTTGAAAAGATAATATTGTGATCAGATATTCACTGTCTGAATCATGACATTTATTTAAATTTACCCAACTAGGAATCGTCCTTTCATAGATGCCCTGGTATTTTAATCACAAGATCATCAATAAATTATAGCTTTGTTCATAATAATCATCAAAAGCCCAAAGTTTCTAGAATTCACTGATGATATTCATTTAATCTTTTAAAAAGTTAATTTGAATCTGTCTGGCAGGTTTATTGGGTGTTGTGTTTATCTAGAATATCAAGTAGATTCATTGGACAGCCAAGCAATATTAACATTCACCCTGGAAGTTATTATGAATTATATTATGAATTGATTTGCAATTGCTTCCACCTTTGGATCACCGCCATTTCTATTCAGGGTTTATTTGCAAAACCACTTATTTGAATCGTCACACTACAGAATATTGCATCGATTTGCATAAGTTAAACCGTGAGGGGGCAGTGCAGCAAATCTAGGGAGGGGTCGCACAAATTTTGAATAACACACTTCTTATTTGTTGGATGACTGACTAGAAATTTCAAAAGTTCAAGTTTATTCGCCAAATAATCAAATATTTTGATATAAATGAGTTACAGCAAAGCACACACTATGAGACAATGGGCTTCTGGACACCCCCCCCCCACACACACACACAGACACACACACACTGCTCTGATGGGAGCCGAGACTGAAAGCATTGCTTGTAGTTGTTTTGTGTCTCTTTTAATTGTTGGTGGCTTTGTATCTTTTCGTGGCTGTTTTTGCATCCCTGTGGTTGTTTTGCTTCTCTTTGTGATTATTTCATGCCTTTTCATGGTTTTGCATCATGTTCGAAGTCGTTCTGCATCCATGGTAGTTTTTTATTTGTCAGCTGTGTCTCTTGTGACCATTTTTACCACTCGTTGTCGTTGTTTTCTGTCTTATTGGGGTAGTTGTGTGACTCTTTGTGGTTGTGTTGTGTCTCTATGCATCTGGCTGTTTTTTTTTTGCTTACTTTGTATTTATTATGTATCTGTGTTTTTTTTCTTTTTTCTGTGAAGTCCTTTGTGTCTTTGTGGTTTGATTGGATTTCTTGATGGAAAACCAAACAGTGGGATTCCACACAGGTTCAGTCGGAGGTCTCAGGGTTTGCACCCTGTAGACCCGTTCAATAATCTGTCCATCATACTAACAAGTCAAGTTTCACCTTCTGGCTCTGGTAGGGGGCCACAGTGGTGCGCATTGTATCCCGCGCCACCCGTGGCCAAGCCTCTGGCCTCAGCCCTGTAGCAAATGAACACAGAGATGCTAAATTACACAGTTTCTTTATTGTACATTAACTTATTTGCCTTTCTACTCTCTGTTGGTTTCTTTAGGTCAACGGCATAAACGTAGAGCACTGTACTCATGAGGAAGTTGTGAGTATATTTGTAATAAAAGCTAATACCCTGTTCCATCCATCCTTTTCTGTTCCATCCATCTCCCAGGTTTAACACCTAATCCCAGTGGTTATCAATGCGGAGGTCCCCCTCAACAATCTGAGTTGTCATCTTGGCAAGAAGCTGTTTTTCTTTTGCTTTACACTGTGACAAATTGAAAAGCCTGAAAAGCAGCAGATCTGTGTCAAAGGCTGCACAGGAATTGAGGGTGGTAATTTTTGGCAGTCATCGTACACATGCTCAATTTCTATCACCAATTTAGCGTCTTGCTTTGTTAAATATTTCCCATATTCTCTGCCACCACCCCGTATCACCCACCCACACACACACACACACACATACTCTCTCCATGTCTGTCAACTCTGCCCCCCCCCAAACAGCTATTCACCATGTTCACCTGCAGAACCTCAAAACACATAATGAACAGTTCCTTTTAAAAAGCAAATCCAGTGCTTTTAATGGCTTTCACACTTCCAGCACTGACAGATGCTCAGGCTGAAGGAACACGGGCTGCCACACATTGTTGGAGAGGATAACAAGGAACCTGATCGCAGATGTGCATTTAGGATACTGAAATGACCTCGCGCTGTAGATGTTGCGTATGAGCGTCCCGTTTCCTCTTCTTGTTTTCTCTTTTCCAGGACGCATGGAAGACAGATCTGATACTTCTTGCTTTTTAACCCAACCTTACTCAAATGCCTCTTTGAAACTATGACTCGGCATCTTTGAGGACATATTTTGTGTCACTTAGACATCAGATAATCGGAGTGTAATTACTTTGTGTTGCCAGCTGCCTGTCAGAGCAGAGAGAGAGAGAGAGAGAGAGAGAGAGAGAGATGGGGCCTTCAAGTTCCACCTTTTGATTTAAGTGAAGACACTCCAGTCAGGCTTTAACATATGATTACATATTCTTCACTCATCTCCTGTTACATTTTGTTTGCTCTGTGCCGCTTGACATGAATGTGGCTTGTTTCATTTACGAGAGATTACATTTTATCTCGCTGCATCTCTCACAATCTCACTCTTGCTCCCTTGCTATCTATCTCAATCACAGTCTCCCTCTCTCCTTCCCTCCCTCTCTCGCTCCCGTCAGGTTCACCTCTTGCGTACCGCAGGAGATGAGGTCACCATCACTGTTCGCTACCTGCGAGAAGTTCCATCATTTCTAAAACTCCCTCTAGGTAAGAGTCCAGTCATTTTGTCGGCATGTGAGCTCACAATAAACTTAATTTTGTTGAGCATTTTTAGCAATAACCCAGTCATAATACTAAATAAGTTAATAAATAAATATTCCTTTTCACTCAGCATCACTTTGAAACTGTTCAGTAGATGACAATTTATTTCAAAGTAAAAAATTGTCACGCTCAGCGGCCTGAGCACCCAGAGCTGCTCCTGTACTTACTGCCAGTAGTTTGAAAACAGTGATACTAAAATCGTTCATGTGGAGCCGATGAAAGCTGAGAAATGAGGTACGCTGCCGAGGTAGGTTAGAAATTGAAGCAGTTCTAAAAACAAAGTTGGCAAAATTTGGGAAAGTTTAGCAGTTTTATGGATTTTAAAGAAAGTGGGACTAGAGTGACGAGAAAAAGTAAGAAAACCCTTAACAATTGTACTGATTTATGTATATATGTTGCCCTAAAACCTGGTCAGGCCGTTGTCCATGTTACAATTATAAACCAAACATATCTATTCTAAGGAACCCCTCAAATGATAAACATGTTTTTAATCTTGTTCACATGTCCATATAATATGTTTTATTTTCTTCAATATAAGAAGTGAAAGTCATCATCATTGCTGAGTATTTCCCCTTTGGAACTCCACTTCTGTCAACAAACAAAAAAAAAACATGTCAGTACAGAGAGCATGAGTTTGCAGTGGCCCAGCCGCTGTGAGCTAGCTAACTAACAAACTCCCCAAAAACATAATTGAGGATCTAAGACACAAACCCTCTTCGTCAACACTGGTCTTTCTCTGGGCAACCAAGACAAGCAGCAGCAGCAGACAGGCCATGACGCCTTCTTCTTGAGTTTCTGGTAGACCAGACATTACTGCCTGTCACAGGTTGAGATCAGATTGTGGTCCAGAGTGAAAAGAGAAATCCTGTTGTGAGTGAATCCCTCAGCTAACGGTATTAATAAATGCTAAATGGAGTCAGTTATTCAGTTACCAAAGCTCAAGTTAAATCAATCAAATAAAATTGGTCATTTGAGTTGCAGCTATTTTGACTTTTGAATCTGCTGTTCAGAGGAAGTACCTGAATTTGGAAGACATGGGATCAAGAAGATTTGATTTGCATACAGCTGGAAGGGTTACAAAGTCATCTCAAACTTTTTCATCTGAAAGTCATCTCAAAGACATTCGTCAGTCCACAGTCTCGACAGTGGTTTTGTACTGTGGCTATTCTCTCTAGAAGGACAATGACCCTAAACATCAAAGCAAATCTACAATAGAATCACTTCAAACAAAGAAAATCCACCTTCTGGGACGGCCCAGTAAGAAATGAGATCTTAATTCAGTAGAGATGCTGTGAAATGGCCTGCAGGGAGCTGCTAAAGCCAGACATAATATAGTGTGACAGAATATGTGTCAGCAAAGAGACTTCTGGAAGAATCAGCCAAAATTTGCCCCGAACCTTGCACAGGTCTGATCAGCACCTATTGGTGTGGTTGTGGTGAGGCGAGGTTCAGCTCACTTGAACTCACTTGGATGAAGATCAGACCTTTTTATCAGCTGTTAATTCAGAAAACTCAATGATTCTTAGGTGTTCAAATACTTCACATACTTTCTTGATGCTGACTTTAACCACTCCCTTGAGAAAATGCAGTGCAGTGCAGCTGAGTAAATCATTTCTAAATTGGTAGTTGAGTTATTTTTGGGGTTTATTGGAATGATAATGACCATTTTTTAAATTACTGAATAATTAAAAAAGGTAACTGGCCAAATATCACATTATGAACATGATTATAAGTTTGCATTTGCTTTGTTGGATTGTCTGTTTGCTTAGTGAACATAAGTAAACACACCACTCTGACTTCCTTGAGGTTTTATGGCGGATAGCAACCATCGTGTTGTTTCCAGGTAATTTCAAAAGCCTATGCACATTTCCTTTCCTCTACTGTAGACCCCAAAATGTTCAAACTGTTTCGTTTAAACTCTCAGCCAACACAAACGTGATGGGAGCATCATCAAAATCAGTAGCACATGGGAACTATACATCAGGGACAGCTGCATGTAAAACATAAACATCTACACTGCTGTTCCACCGATAAGTGTTTTTGTATGAAGGAAGCAAAAAAATGAATGAAAACCCTGTAATGCAAATGATTTCGGTCTCCACTGATGAACATAACCATCATTTTGTTCAGTTCACATTTATTCATTATCAACAGATAATGATAACACAGATCAAGGAAAATGATTAATACTAATAGATGTTGAATATTTATGACTCTTTTGATAAACCCCCACATTCTCTCAAATTCAAAGTGAGAGCAGTGAGAAATCTAGCCCTCATTTCTTATGGGGAAGTTAACATTCATAGGAAGGTGCCAGTGCAGAGATGCTCAGGTTTTGCTGTAGGGTGTTTGGCTGGTGAATCGTGTTTTGTTGACTGCAAAAGAAAAGGTCCAAGTCGATTTCTCTTTAAGGCATTCATCGTTTCACCATGGCACGAAATGACAAGCAGGAGAGGCCAGAAGCTACTTGACTCACTTTACTGAGTGTGACCGAATCAGTAATCAGGTCCTCCAACGCCAAGCTAATATCAAATCAAAGAGCAGCATTTGTCTCTCTTGGATGCTGGTCTCTGAGCTCCACTGTACAGCTTACAGGCAGGACGACAGTCAATAATAAACCTTTAAATCAACTGAGCCACGGTTTTTGGGGTTTAAGTGAAACTCCTGGCTTATTTTCTTTTATAAAATAACACACACAGTGTGAAGTTGGACTAAATGTTGGAAAACTGATCCTCTACTGTTTTCCCAGGTTCTCCTGGGCCATCCACGGATCACAGCAGAGTGTCCTCTCCCCTCTTCGACAGTGGCTTACATTTAAATGGAAATGGAAACAACACAGTAAGAAAGATTGATTTTTTTATATTTCACATGTAATGTTGATCTGTATTTATGGGGCTCATATATTGCAATCTTTTGTATCTTTTCTGTAATATCTTGATATACTTGATCACTGAAAAGTGACATTTTGAAAATTGAAAATTGACTGATACTTCAGAAAGGAGAAGTCCAAATTATCCTGTTCTGTGCCTACATGTACCAGAATGCAGTGTGTGACTAGTAAACCCTCAGGGTGTATGTCTGTTTGCTGCGTGGGTAATTAGGCTTCTTATCATCTGCACAGTGGCCACAGCAATATGCTACAAGACAAAATAAAAACTGATGTATGATTGTATGGGTCAAAAGGCTCAGGTGGAGCAGCCAGCAACATCATCTGACTCCTCCAACTGTGAATGGTCAGCAGCTGTACACGTCCCTCAGCCAAAGCTGCGATTTCATCTAAATTCAAATGGGAAATGTTTGATCTTCATCAGTGTGCTAACTTTTTTTGACAATCAAAGTGATAAAAGTCCTTCTTCTAACTACAGTTAGTGCAATTGCTAAGGAGAAAATAATGACAATATCAAACGATGAGGTCTGGACACTCAAACAGGTGTTTCCTGTCATTCTAGCTGCGGTGGTAAAGCTTCCCGCTCTCAGGGGTGAGATATGAAGAGAGCAGAGTCTGCAGATGGGCCTAATGAGGCAAAATAACTGAATGCATGATTGGGGGTGGACAACAGCGTTGAGCATTAATGCAACACTTAGCAACATGGTGCCACGACAACCTTTGTTTGTTGTGTAAAAGATTACAATTATTTACACTAGAACACTCGCAACATTATAGTTTTGACATTTTGGAAGGTTGGCTTGTTTGTTGTCTTATACAGCTTATATGCTTTGAAACATAATTGTGATTAAATTATATTTTTATTGACATTATATTAATAGGGGATGTGTTGCTCAAATATTGTTGTACAGTTGTGTGCAATAACAATTATCTTATCTCATTTTACATATTTAGCAATTTTCAAATACATTGATACCGTATCAGGGAAATTTAATCATTTTCTGCCAGATGTGATATTGCAGTACAATACCACTTGTAGGAGTTGTAATATTTATTCTTTTTTTATGGTTATGTTTAGGCACAAGTGCTGTTGTTGCCTAAATTGAGCCATCAACAGGATACTGGATTTGAACCTCGGTTCGTGGTGTGACATTCATGTGCTTTGTATGCCTGTCATCCGCTACAACACATCCCCTGGCAACTTTGCTGACGTTTACAAATATAGCACTGCATTCATTCAGAAAATATGTTCCCTCCGACCATAATCCAGCAGGTGATTACATTTCCACCAAAACATATTAGCTGTTGCTGTTTAGTTGTATAGGAACATAATTTCTAGGAGACGGGGCTATATCGGGAGTGAGATGGAGTGGAATTTTATCTGCGTGTTAATGCAGTATTCTGGGATGTATTAATCCAGTAGAAGGTTGGAGGTGGAGGGGGGTGGCTAATTTCTGCCAAACCGCTACAACAGTCGTGTCATTTACATGCTGCAGCTTGCCAACCATCTGTAAATCTTTTATACCGACCCATCACAGTAGCAAATGCACAGGTGATCAGTAAATGACAGCTGGATTCTACTTGGCTGCTTAAGGATCTAGTGTATAGTGTTATGAAAAGTCTGCTGTAATAAAGGCATATACACAATTGGTTGATTGGTTGACAGAGTTGAATCACTCTGTTCAGTGGAAAATCTGGTTTGACTGACATTGGTGAAGCAGCTGGAGGTGGAGGGGGATGACATGATAGTTTAATATTTTACATATAGTGTCTTGTTGCCTGATGTTCGAACGACTCTTTGTTGGGTACTGGAGGTTGTGTTTGGAGCTGGACTGTCTCTAAACAGTAGACTGGGAAAACAAATGGGGAACCTGTTGTGTCTCTCAATTATCATAAAAAAAAAACAGATTAAAAAAAAAGAAGAAAATGACAGAACTAATTATTATTTAGTTATTATTATTATTATTATTATTATATAATTCTTGCTTGGTATGATCTAAAAGTTTTATTATTAGTTTTTGTACAGTTTGTTGGCCACCGCGTAACACTGAGCCACACGGTTGGGCAATTAACTGTAAATATTAAAATCAATATTTATAACTAATCATTATCTTAATCTCATGAAGTTGAATTCTGTCAGTATTGTAAAAAACAACAACAACAAAAAACAAATGCTGTGCCGCCCTGTCCAACTAATTTGAGTCTGTGTTCACTCAATACGATATAGATGACAGAGATGAGAGGGATGTAAACACTAAGCAACCAGAGGAGCTTTGACCAAAAACAAATGATGCGTCTGTAATTTTGGGCACGATCTGGCTTCAGTGAAGGCAACACTGAACAAGATGAAGCCAAACACAAGCACAAGCAGCCCGAGCCTCCAACTCTTTCTGGACTGCGGCTCATATAAATCGGCTTTGACTTTGACATGTTATTAAATGCAAAATAATCCATAGCTTCCTCTATGCATATATGCTCAGTCGGTGTTTGGCTGTCCAGGATGTGGGTCTCGACCCTGATAGTTGACTGCTGTGGAGCTGTTCCCCTGGCAGAGGGAGGAAAATTAAACTTATCTCACCCAATCTCTCCCTGTTGTTTCTTCACCCTTCACTGATTTTAAAATAGGTCAGAGGGTGATGGGAGCAAACTGGGGTGTTGGCTACACTGAAACAGAATATTGGCTTGTTATGTGGATGTCATGGGACCTGTTTTGTAAACAACTCTTGAAATTTATCCTTAATTTGTTATTTACTCCTTTCAGATGAAGCCTAACATGGTTCTTTTCACTGATTAGATTATTTTCCCACATGACTTTTTTCCATAGAGATGCAACACAATGACATCAATATGGGAGAAACAGTCTTATTAACCATTTTACCCTCTTCTACAGAATTATTCACTGACTTGCCCTCAGTGTAATTCATGCGTTTTTGATCTTTATACACAGTTTAGTCATATGTTAACCCTGCTCTCCACAGAAACTTTACAAAATTACCACGTGAATTATGTTAAATGTGGAGAATTATAACATCTATTCATTTTTA
The DNA here is from genome assembly GCA_900303245.1 of Selene dorsalis. NCBI lineage: Eukaryota > Metazoa > Chordata > Actinopteri > Carangiformes > Carangidae > Selene > Selene dorsalis. The sequence continues at coordinate 32,987 of OMNW01034368.1, forward strand.
TTTTGTGTCTATAGTGTGTGATCAGTGTCAGTCTCTGCTGCAATGAAGCATCACCAGTACCTGTTTGATGTCTTGCATGGTGATACATAGGAGATCAGTCTGTGACTGTGGTTTCATAGGGAGGTGAGGGTCAGAGGGAAGAACAAACAGACAAAATCATTCATTTGGTCTGCTATTAGCTCCTTGAACCCGCTCGATCTTGGAGAGATGATGGCTTACAGTGCATACTGCTGGTATGATAGATGGGAGTAGTTACACTGTAATAGCAGATTGATTTCACAGAGGGATATTTCAATCTCATCACACCGTGTGAGAGAGTCTTTTCATTGCCTGTGTTAACAGGACAAATTCAGCACTGGATCCCACAGAATGCAGAGTAAGTACCATTAATTGCTGTGCCCATAAAAGAATGGCTTAGGTTTAACTCACCAAATAGTATGTGAGAAGTAACAGGGTTGCTCATGCTACAGATATATCAAGCAAATTGGCTTTGATGTTTGCTGAAGAGCTAAACGTTACATACTGAGCATGATGATGAATAGTAATAATTTCCCTCAAAAAAATCCCAGTTTTACCGTTTTAATGGCAAGGCTTTTAGAAAATTGCATATTAATATGGTAATGAAAAGCATAGCTGTAAAGACAGCGGCATGCCATTTTATTTATGAATTATTCAAAGAAAGCATGAAGGACAGCAGGTGGCCACTTTAACCTTTCATAGATAATCGAGATATAAAGTGTTCCCATTTAAATCCCTAGCAGGATCTTGAGAGGGTGAAACATCTTTTGTAGCATTGGGCCTGTGCATGGTCCGCATCCACAATTCCCAGTAGTGTGCATGGTTTATCTAGAACAGACCCTGACACGCCTAGCCATGCAAAAAAAACAACAACAAAAAAACAATATAGGCCACTTGGCTTATTTACATTTAATTTTCTCATTGAAAACTAGGTGGCTGCCAAACACAATCAGTTAGGTGGTCTTCTAACCCCAGAAATTGCTCTTAAAGAGTTAGAAGCACAAATGGCAAGAATTAGCCTTCATTTAGTTTTTGCTCATGTAGAGGGAGATTCTTCTAGCCATAGAGAAAAGGCAAAATTATGTGATTGGTTGTTTTTGTTCTTAGAGTAATTGGTGTGTTGTTGTTTTTGTTGTTGTTGTTGTTGTTGTTGTTGTTGTTACTGTTGTTGTTTTTTCAGTCCAGTATAAGCTGTGAATTCTCTTTAATGTTCCACGTATAATGATGGGAAGCCTCCAGATAGAGATTTTCAGAAAAGTAGGGCAACCCGTAACTTTTTTTTTCTCCACCAAAAGAACAAAAAAATGACTTTGCATGCCATTAAGCAACTGTGCACCATATGAAATAGTCTTTAATAGAAAGGGTCATTAAGCCTAAGGTTGGTAATTGAACTCATGTACTGTAGAACTTGTGGACATTTTGTATCATGAAAAAGATTAACTGGATGTACCCTGATTCTTTTTTTCCTTTTTTAATTCTCACTTTTGAACAAAGGTTATGACTTCCTCATCTGTGAATGTTGCTAGGAAAAGGTTAAGATGATTTTTTTAGGAGTTTCTAACTAAAAGGAATTCATTGGACATAGCTGAAGCTGCACCAATTAATATCTTTGCAGAGACATTGTAGCAAAGCGCTGTGTAACATGAAAGAAGTCGTTTGTGCAGAGAAACCCAGTGAGAACTGTCACCCAACACTGCAGGCCATTCAGCTCCTTGTTTTTGTTTTACCTACTCCAACCTTGAAGGGCGAATGTGTATATTTTGCTGACAAATGTGTTTTTTTGTTTTTACCCTGGTGTAGGGCAGCGACTGTTGCTCAACCAGAGCTTCAGTCGTGGTTACTTTTACAAGACAAGATGCTAAACTTTGTCCTCTGAGCAACTTCTTCAGAACAGATTGACAGATGGTCATGACAGCTATCAGGTGACAAGATGGACCTGGGCTAGCTTGTTAGCATGCTACTTTCAGTAGAGAAAAAGATATGATAAGACAAGGGTCGACACTGGCATTGCTTTCCACCTCTGAAGATGGCTCTTATTGAGAAAAGGAATTAAGTTTGATGGTAGTGTTTCTTCTACAGTGGTCAGTAAACTGCTGTTTGCACTGAAAGATAGTTAGCAATCAGTTAGGATTCACAGAGCTGTAAGAGCCTAATATTAAGCTCAGACATTTAGCAGAGACCAAAAGGAGCCAGCTTGGACTTTGGACTTATTTTCATCAAGTGCCCAGAAACACATTTCCACATGAATAGCAATGTTACTCTCTTTTGGCTTATGCTGTGTTCAATTTGTACTCGGAAGTTGGAATTTCGGAGTTCCGAGTCAGAAGTTTCAACTGGAACGGCCCCTGAGGTCAGAGGTTGACTTTCAAAGATGGCCGCGTCTTGTAAGCTCCTGTAAGCTCCTGTAATATTCCGTTTATTAGCACTTCTGGCTAGTTTTTGTCGCACCAACTCAGTCGTATACATGGTACTGTTTGACATGTGGAAATGCCGCTGTAGTGTAATTTACATTTTTCATATGGTATGTGCGAACTACAATGCAGGCCGTGCTAACAATAATAATAGCTTTCGTAGACGTGGTCATTTTGTTTTCCGACTTTGTAACTGTGACGTCATTCCCAGCTCTGACTTCTGACTTCCGAGGTAAATTGAACGCGGCATTAATATAAAACAGTGTTGCCGCATTTTGATGATGACATTTTATGAATAACGAGAATATCCCTGTTCTTTTTAAAGACATTTTAAACATATTTTGTTGCTACTTCACAATTTTATGAAGAGCAAATATTAGTAAATGAGATGCTTTCAGCACCTGTTAAGTAAATAGAATAATCTTTTGAACAGCCTAAAGCTTTAGCAATAGATGGTTCTGATGCAAGTTGTTCACAACAGAAGAAAGACTTCTTACTAGACTCGCTCTTTTTCATTAATGCTCAACCATCACAAAGGGAGACGTGGTAGAGTGTAATAATAACAGTAATTTCTCCACTGATGCCAGACCCAATAAACCTACAGTCACAAGAGGGATGGTAGGATTAGGTGCATGATGCTCCTGTTTTCTTGACAGAAAAGACATTGTATTTTTTGAGGTTCATATTGCCCTCAATACCAGGACATTAAACATATACTGAGAGGCTGGCACCTCGTACCTGTCATATCCGATGCCTTTTGTCAGCTTCTTCTATGTTTGGATCCCACACTATTAATACATGAGTCATTGATATTAGTAATAAGACCCCCCCCAGTTTGTTTTTAGCAGGACAATTTGTTGGCCGGTCTGACGGGTTCATCACTTTGTTCCAGATTGAAATATCTCATCAGCTATTGGAGCAGACATTCATAATCATCAGAGAATAAAATCCACCTACGTTGCTTGTTGCTTTTCCTGTAGCGTCTAGAGAGGTTGATGTTAACCTATTATGGGTGTACAGATTGCTCTAAAATTAGGCTGACGTGCTTCTCTCATATCAACTGTGATAACTTCATAATGGTGCAGCTAGAGGCATCATCCAGTCATTTGATATTCATTTAGTGCTGATTGCTAGATTTTAGCATGCTAATTGAAACTGCAATGGTGACAATGGCAAACATCGCCATATTAGCATACAGATACTAGTATTTAATTCAAGATTGTGGCCGACCACAATATTTCCTGGTTACAATATATGACAATGTTAAAGTACAAAACTGTCATGTTTTCACCTGAGATTTTTCCTTCCATGCAGTCACACATCTTTTTTGTGGTTGATTGTATTATTCTTATTATTCTGTAAGCTCCTCATCTGTTAGCTGTCTTGACAGTGAAATGACTGACAATTGTTTGTGTTTTTCACTGCACCTTGGGCCATTCGCCCCATTGATTTATTCAGATGTTTTTAAATAATTAGACTTTGTTCATGTCACCTCTGAAAGTACCAGTATCCATGAAGGACTGGCTGTTTGATGTGAAGAACAACACCGTGACGTCAGCTCCTTTTCTTTTCGCTTTTTGTTTCAGCTCTTCAGTAGAGGCAGGTGGGTTGTCAGTGTAATCCACCCTGACAGCCTGATAGTTTTCCATTTCCTGCCACCTCACCTTCTCTCGGCAGAACTGCACTTGAGAGTTAACTAAAACATTTTGTTCTGGGTTGACATGAAATGGAGCAAACAAAGATAATTACTTTAGAAATGAAGTAATTACTGGCGGGACACTGACAGGGGCCTGCATGCGACATGTTGCAGTTCAGCAGTGATGTATAAATCACTTTGCAGAGGTGGGCAGATTTTTCTTCCGCTGTTCGCTCTCGACTGCGTTCCACCCAGGGGCTATTTTGATTCTCTGATGATATGTTCAGGCACTTTGAGCTCGGGTCAAGGCAGTCGATTTAGTTTATGTACGATGAGAAGAAGCAGGTGTCTTGTCAGTGTAATACACTACTGTACCCTTATTACACCACAGGGTCTTCACAAGATTATTTGTTTGCTTTGTTTATCATTTATTTTGTGCTGACAGGTCATGATTGCCTACAGGAATGATTCAAAGTTTGATATTGAACTCCAAGCTTGTAACTCATTAGATAATGTATAATGCATCTGTTCTTCATTAAGTGCAGTGTGATTTGCGTTTAAATGTGGAACTCTTGCAGCTGTCAGAGCTTTTTTCAACATACTGTGCTTCAGGACCTTTAGAATTCTTGATGCGCTTTCAACAGTCTCTGGTTGGCTTCATTAAACCTTTGAGTTGTGAAAGATTTTAGAAGCTTCTGAAAGAAGTCACAGTATTTCGTCTTGTATTATGATGGTACACTGATACCAATAGCCAGACTGTCAGTGTGTGTACTATGTTGGTGAAACTGTTTTTCATTTTGGCTCACATGAAATTAATCATTGTAATGATAAATATAATCTCCTGCTCTTCTGCAAATTTGACAAGTTTTAAACCAACCACATGTGCTCTACAGTGGACTCAACTCTAGAGAGCCTCACAAAAGAACTCTTCAATATGCAAGGATCCCTCCGTCCCAGAATCATCAAACGTTTCTCTGTTCTGTGCCCCAGACTTTTAAAATGATGACTGAAAAGATCCAACCGCGATCCCAAAACTCTACGCATAATAGACCGATTTCAAATCTTCCCTTCACATCCAAACTGTTCGAAAAGGTAGCTGCTCGCTGACTCAGCCCCTCTGTTAAGTAACAATCCTCTAGATGGGTATCAGCCCGAGTTCACATCTAAACTCTCCAAACTGCTGCCTTTCAAATGGCGTACCCTGAAGCCCTCTGAGAACATCATGAGAACTTTATCGGTCTGAAGGAGCTGGCACTTAACCTGGTTCTGTTCATACTGGGATTAACAAAACACTAGGTATTGTACACAACACGAAGGTATCTCCCAGGTCTTCTAGTTCTAAGGTTTAACACAGTGTTCCACAAGGATCTTGTACTTGGACCTCTTTTGTTCTGCTTTATATATTGAAGAGATGAGAAGAGAAGAAGAGAGGAGTCCAAATATCCAGCAAAGATGTGGTTGGTTTCCATATATCCACAATAGCCGCCAGAGTCAGAGCCTTACAGTCAAGAATCTGGGAATAGTGATATCTTTTTCTACTTTAGCCACATATGAAGTGTGTCACCAGGACCTTCTGTCATTTAGGTGACATTGCTGTGTTACAACCCGTTTTATCCAATTCTGATTCTGTTCATGCTTTTATAATATCCAAAATTGACTCCTGCTCTGAGCCTTCCTCTGGGCTACCTATTACAGTAACAGTTGGTCTGAAATGCAACTGCCAGAGTCTTAACAAGATATTACTAGTTTGATGATATAACACCTGTCACAAAATTTACAAGGCTTTAAATGGGCCGGCTCCTCTCTCCAGTCTTATTACACCATGTACCTCATCATGTGATTTATGTTCTCTTGATGCTGGTAATTTAAGTGTATTAAGATTAAAGAATACAGCAGCACAGCAGAGTAGATGTTGCTTTTGAGCTTCCCTTCTGTGAAATTAAGTCCATATGCAAATGTACAAAGTAGACTTTGTGGAGATTATCAAATGTAAGCATAAAATCTGCTTCTTTTTTTTCCTGATGCTATGATCTTGCAAGTTTCAACTTGCTTAACTTAATTCTACTTTGATGATTTATGTTTACCTCAATTCTGGTACTGCTCTGATACAAACCTCGTTCTTTTTCTTGACCTCAGTGCTGTTGTGACATTTACATCTTTGGGTAATACTGCCTTATTGCTCCACTTTAGTCAACCAGTTCGACCAACTAAAAATCCACACATATTGTGAAGCACAAAATATTACATTATTTACATTATGTTTCTGCAGTCCTCTCCTTTGACTGCTTTTTATTACCCTCTCCAGCTTTTACTATTCTCTGAAACCCCCAAAGGAAGAGCTGCACTACAATCTCACACAGAAAAGATGCATAAATTCAATGACTGTAAGGTCAAATGGCAAGAAAAAGTAGGAAGCCCTACACCGACTGCTCATAAAATGTAACCCAATCTTCATCGAAGTTACAGGTATAGATAAACATACTTGATAATTAATACCAAACAAACAAACAAACATAATCTTTTTGGTCATTGGTAGTGAAAAATGTTTTTTTAAATGAATGAAAAATTCAATATTCACAGCGCTGAAGGAAAACGTAAGCGAACCCTTAGCTGTAGTAAGTAACCTTAGACTTGCTCTTCTGGTTGCTGCTGATCGGACCTGCACATTGTTCAGGACAAATTTCAGCCAATTCGTCCTGCAGAGCTGCTTCAGTTCAGCCATATTCTTGAGATGTCTGGTGTGAGCAGCTCTCTACAGGTCATTGCACAGCATCTCTACTAGATTAAGGTCTGGACTCCGACTGGGACACTCCTACAGGTGGACTTTCTTTGTTTAAAGTCATTCTGGTATAGATTTACTTTGATGCTTAGGGTCATTGTCCAGCTGCTACTGAGCTTCAACTGATGGGCAGCTACCCTGACATTATCATATAATATACCTTGATCAAGTTGGGAAAAGAAAGACAAGTTATATATAAACAGAGATAACTCCTCTGACAGTCTGAATGTAGGACAGTGTTTACAAGCACATAGAGATGCAGCTATTACATGTTTCCAACCCATTCCTATTCTAAGCAGATTGTAATATAAAAGGAAAAAAGGATCATTATACTGATGATGAATTGCTGTAAAGTGCATTTTAAAAGTCTCACTTCATCCCAAATGCATTGCAACTAGCAGAAATCGCCCATAACCCACTGTCCATGACACTTTAACACCTTTATTATTGCTATAAACCAGGCATCTTTAAGCTGCAATTTGAGCTTTTCCTAGTGCTCATTACTGCCAAAGAAAAGCTTAAATGCACATCTGTATTTGCCTCAGTCAGAAGCTTATATTGCAGTTTCACTGCAAAAATCCATTAAGAAGACAGAGGCTCACTGCTGCCAACATGAATATAAGCCATCATTTAAACAGTGTATTTTTCCACAAATTTGACTTCATAACTCAACAACATTTGCAGCTGAGATTGTATCGGAGCCAGTTTCATTCTGTCATCAATGAATGTCAAGAGGCATCTTCTGGTGGCCTGTTTTTATCCTATTTGGCTCCATTTTCTCTGGATCCACTTGTGTGAGTGAAAAGTTGAAATGTAGCTTTGCTGTAGTGGAGATGCACTGTTTTCAGAAAGGGCTCGGACCCCTTCATTTTTTTTTCTCATTTTGTTGTCTTCCATGTTTATACTAAAAAACTGCCTCATTAATCACTCAATATCCAATCATGAAGTGGCAAATTGATTAGTAAATATGAAAATAGCATGAGAAGAATTTACACCATGACTCTCATAAGGGTATTGAATTATGCTGAAGGAAACATAGAGCCCAAAAAACACAACTTTGTCCATTTATGAATTAAAAAATTGATATTGCAGCAAACAGCAAAACTTATAAATTTAATAATGAGTGTGAGCTCTGTGGAGTTTGTTTTATGTTGAATGATGTGTCTTTGCATATTTAGTATTTTCACTTCACAGTAAAGTGAAAATACTAAATATGTTTGACTTCACTCCACATCCAGTCGTGGATTAGTCTGAAAAACCTGGAATATGTACGGTCTAAGAAATGGATGAGATGTGCACATTCTCTGTCAAAAAATACCAGTTAATGTGAAGGACAGGGTGTAAACATGGTTTTTGTGTGGATGCATTATTTATGTATTTGGCCCCAGGACTGCTCCCATAGCTGCCCAGCCAAACTGAGTAATCAGGGGAGAAGAGGTGACCGAGGACCTGATGATTCTCTATGCGATGAGAAAAAGTTTCAGAAGCCCCAAATGGAGCCCAGAAGAAAAGAAAAAAACACCCTGCCCGACAGTAAAACATGGTGGAGATTCGACTATCATGCTGTGGGGCTACTTTGCTGGATATGGTGCAGGAGCCAGTGAATGTATTCAGGGAATGATGAAATCAGAGGATTACCAAGGCATTTTACAGAGAAATGTGTTATCCGGTTTCAGAAAACACAGTTTGAGGTGAAGGTCCTGAGTCCTTCAGCAGGATGACGACCCAAAGCTCACATCCCAGCAGCACAAAAGAATGGTTGAAAGGGAAAAGATGGAGTATTTTAAACTGCACAGCAATGAGTCCTGACCTAAATCCCTTTGAAAACCTTTGGAGGGAGCTGAAATCTACCGTTGCAAAATGACCCCTGCAAACTTGAAAGAGCTTGAACGCACAGCGTTGGTAAGAGTGGTGGAAACATGCAGACGGATGCAAAGACGCTTCTCGATGGCTACAGGAAACGGTCTATAGGCTGTCAAAGGTTCTACGGCTAGATATTATGGGATGTGTTTTGTGTTTATTATGATTTAATTATGCACATTTTTTTTTCTCTTCTTCAGCAACCTTGGACATTTTATATTCAAATATTCTGGTCACAAAATAGGTTCATTTACATTTATTTCTTAAGATATTCTGAACAGAGGCATGCTGCCAGGGGACGCAGTCCAGGCAATGTTTGGGTCCCTCAAGGGGAAACGAGACCCTTGATGGCCCCTCGTATTGGCACAGTTTGTTATCACAATTATAAGCCCCCAGAAGCCTTCAGTCAAAATGCTAAACATTGCAGTGCTGCTTCCAAAGTTGGGTCATGGTGGTTGGGTTGCTTCAGGTCCCTTAAGCAGAAAAATGTAGACGGATGGAATGCTCTGCTCTGCTAGATGGTGTCTAGTGTACTGATTTATTACATGTGATGCATTCGCGGTACATCTGTAAATTGTACTGTTTGCTGTTTTTGTGTGCGTGGTATCTGCTGATAGTGGTGGGTTAGCATTTCAAATATGTTTGTGACTGCAAAACCAACAGTTGTTAAATGAGTGTGTTATAATGTAGAAATGAAAAATAATTGATAATTGGAACTGTTCTTTTCTGTCATCTATGTTTAAAAAATTATAATTTGTGAAGTCAGGACTCAGAACTCAGTATCATCTTTGGATCCACTGATTACAATCATGATGCAAAAAGGTAAATTTAACAATTAGAATATTTTAATTTTATTATTTTTTTATTTGATTTAATGTTTTCATTAAAGCCAACTTGTATCTGGAGTAAGTAACTAAAAACACTAAATTGAAAACATAGTTTAGCAAACTGCCACAATGACACTATGACCCCTGCTGTGAACATGAACTCTGGCCTAAAGTTTGAGTGCAGAGTAAAATAAGATTGTAAAATACTTGATTAGATTAGATGTTTGATGATTAAACACATCGAAACAAATGTGAGTGCAGCTGCTGGTGATGTATTTGGAAACCAGTTGTAGATGAACCTGCAGTGACCAGACAGTGGGTGTGTCATGCAGTAGCAGGTCAGCACTTGAATGAGGCAATAATGGTTAAAGTTGGTAGGTAGGAGTCCTCGGTGTCAGAGGACATTAAATTTGATCTTTATCCACTGTGCAGATGATTAACCCAGGTTAATAAAGAGAGTTTTTGTGCATGTAAATGGTCCAACTGTTGAACCCAGGCCACATCCTCCTGGATCAAGAGAACTTGGCCAGGGAAACGGGAAGCTCATTGCATTGTTCATGTATTCCACACAGGCTCCATCACCCCCTTCACCCTCAGCTAATGAACCAAAGTATGAGAAGCGCTGGCTGGATGCCGTCTCCCTGCCCTTGTTGATGGCCAGAGTCTCCAGATACAAAGCTGGCACAGATAAATTAAGGTAAGGGTAATCCAGCATGATATAATTCACCTCTAAGGTGCACAGTTCGCTTAGCACAGTTGTTGGCTTAGCAAGCACTTTTCATTAAGGCGGGAGGTTGTTAATGCCAATATCTATGCACAGGCATAAACGGCTTAAAAGGTCATCGCAGCTGTGAGGCTGTGGCTCAGGAGGTGTGACTGTGTGAGCGCTGGTCGAAGTTTAAATGCATTTGATTATTACGCCTTGTCCTTTCTTGTGTAGTTTTTCTTATGTACAGTGGTTTTCACAGTTCTTTTCTTTGTCTTAACTGTAGGACACTGTAACCTGACAGGTGAATAGTTTAGCATTGTCTAATATTTGGCAGTGTGACTGCCCTGCAAAATGCTCACACACACGCACACACACAAACACAGCCACATCCAAGCCATCACCACACCATAAAACAAATGTATCGCCCATTTAATTGGATCATGAATAATCTGAATGAGTAGTTTGAAGTCAGTTTTACTTTTTATTTTAGTCTACCTCAGTAATGGCGCACCCTGATTACACAATTTTAAATCTGAGGAGAAGATTCTTCACTTGTTATATAATGTGGACCTTAATGATAATAACTCTGATTTGAAATATATAAAAGTTAAAATTTGGCATGATGTGTTCAGGTGCTTGTTTCAATATTTTCAATTCCTTGTAGTTTTGCAAACAGGAACCTTAATGTAACTTCATCTTTTCTAATTACCTTTAATTCAAATTGGAAATTATCCACATTAAGTCTGTTCTGCTTGCAGTCACGCCATAGAAGCAGAAGTTTCTTACTCTTAAGGCCACGTCTCTTGCATAATTCAGATAATGCAGGTACATTATGGTCAATAATTAACGGAAAACTGCTCTCTACAATTAATTACAAATGTTTGTCTAACTTGTTTATTGGACACGCCCCTTTTACATCTAGAACACCTGTTGCGTGACTATGGAGAAATATGTAGATCACAATAAAATCTCATTGATTGACCTAAAATTGGAAAGAGAGAGTTGAGAGACACAAGAGGGCCAACACTGAGGGGCTCATTCTCATCAGAGGAGAATGCCTCATAATCAGAGTCCTCCTCAGCATCGTCCTCTGTCTCAGACACTTTCACCTCTAATTCACTTTCATGGTCAAAAACATATGACAACACTTTACACATAGAAAACCTTTTCTTAGAAGTCATTTTCAGTTGAGAGAGAGCACACAGAGCACCAAGAGAAATGGTTTAGAAGGTTGCTGTGCAATCTTTTACATGTTTGCTCCACCCCTATGTTGTGTAAGCTATCAATATCTTCAGGAGAGTCATATTTTCCCACCCCCACAGCATTTGAAATGTCGAAATGTTGAATGATGTTATCAGTGGTTCTCGCACTTCTACAGTTATGGCTATTTTATGTTAGGGCCCTAAAGCTTTTTGAAGATTATAAGGTTGCATGTTATACTGACCTCAACATCATCCAAAATAAATGTGTGTAAAATGTTGATATATCTTATATGTTTTAAGCAGCTAAACAGCCTGGGGTCAAATTTACCCCAAAGAACAACGATGCCTACAGCATGTGTACAGGACATTTGAAAAATATCATCATGTTTACCCAGTTGTCCCCATTAAATAAGGAAAAGTCATTAAATATGAAGCAAAAAAAAATGATGTCAGTCACTTCTGTAGGGATGTTAAAGGAGCTGTGTGTAAGACTGTGGCCAAAAGTGTTGATGCAGTCAAATTCAAAATACTGCAGCGCGCTGTTTCCCCTCCCCTCGCCCCCGGACACAAGGTTGCCAGATAGCCACAGGCTAACCTCTGCCCTGCTCCAGCGTTGTGGCTATGGTAGCCTGACACTCACTCACACAGTCTCTACAATCTCAAAGTAAAGTGTTCACGTTTCTTTAGGCTGCGCAGGTTGGTGATGAATATTTAGCTTTTTACTCTGACTGAACTGAACTGCTACACCCCGTGTGTGTGTGTGTGTGTGTGTGTGTGTGTGTAGTGCTGACACACACAGACACACACAGTAACCCTGCATCTACAGGAGCCTTAGTATATGTTCAT
>OMNW01034368.1:45294-61823 GCA_900303245.1 Selene dorsalis
GTGGGTGTGTGTGTGTGGTTGTGTGTGTGTGTGTGTGTGTGTGTGTGTGTGTGTGTGTGTGTGTGTGTGTGTGTGTGTGTGTGTGTGTGTGTGTGTGTGTGTGTGTGTGTGTGTGCAGTGCTGACACACACAGACACACACAGTAACCCTGCATCTACAGGAGCCTTAGTATATGTTCATTACGCCATAGATGAGATGTGTTAACCGCAGAATAAACGACACAAGCAGCTCACTGTTTTCACAGTCGGAGTTTTCTCCTCTTTCTTTCCGTCGTATCATCAAATCGTTCTGACTCCACACTGCTCCTCACAGCAGACACATGATGCTGGAGCCTCCTCTACACCTGACCTGCTGCTCCACTGGACACTCAACCCTCCGCCTCCAGCACTAATAAAAACATATTTCTCTGGGTCTCCGGTGCGAGGCTTCAAACACATAACGACCAGAGGCAGGCGAACTGACCGGACCAGACTCACCTCATGAACCGCTCCACATGTTCACCATCGCTTTATTTGCCATCGGCTCCATTTCACCACATTTCCTCGCTCTTTTTCAACTTTCACTTTGTAATTCTTCCCTTTAGCTTTAGCTGAGATCGTTTTATCTCCCAGCCGTAGCTGCAGCTCAGTGGGAACTGGCAACCCGGAGGCCAAAATGCCACTGACGCTGTGATTGGGAGAGAGTGGTGGGTGGAGCAACAGGCCAAAACACTAAATCAAAACATAAACATGATTTGCAGCCTGCAAATACATTTTTTAAATGCGAATATTCTCTTTGTACTATTGTTGTCAGTTAGATCAGTATTTCAAATTAACATGATTATTTAGTCTCTGGTAACATATTGGGTGATTTTATGATTACTTGCCATACATTTCTTACATACAGCTCCATTAATTGGGGTCAAATTGACCCTAAGGATAATAGGAGGGTTAAAGCTGCGTTTTGTCTTGTAAGTAAAAAAGCAGCTCATGTCATTGTTTAACTTTGAATGTTGAGGTTCTTCTTACTTGACTTAGGTGATCATAACCTAAAATGTGATGCATCATTGAAAGTTAATGACAAGGGATTACACCATCAAGGAACTGTTTAATTTATCGATAATAATGATCCAGTAAAATGATGACACAGGCAGGAGCCATTCTGTCAGTACTTTTATTTGCATGTACTGAATGAATTGCTACTTTACTTTCAAAATATCAACCAATAAATACAATGCAATACAATACTCTGGGTTGTTATGGTCTACAACTTTCCCTATGCAGTACATAGGCCAGCATTAGTATTGCATGTCTTTTAAAAGGACCCAGTGGACCACACAAGTATAAATATATAATAAAAAACAAATTTTAATGTTAATGTCTGACGGATTCATGAGTCACAGCGGGTGGTGCAATTAAATGTGCCTTTCTTCTCCTGAGTCGTAAATAGAAAGGCTGGTTATCCGCTCTGACTCATTCACTCATTAACACAGAAAGGAAGGAAACACTGACCAGATTAAATGAATTAGGAAGAACCCAATTTCACAGCTTCAAAAGGTATATAAATGTATCTTTTTAAAAAGTGTAAAAGTGGGGGTTAAAAATCCACATAAGCTTACATTGTATGATCTTAATCTGATATAATCATACTATAGAAATGAAATATATATGTTTCAGATGATGCAAGTAAATACAAAAATCTACCAATGTATTAACGGATCAGCTCACAGTAAAACAACTCCTTACCTGTCCACACTCATCAGTGTGAACTTGAGTGAAGGTTTGCTCTTTACTGAATGGCTTTATTTGGATGAAGCAACAATCCTGCAACACAAACTCTGTCAGATGTTTAGTCCAATCGCCAGTTTAATGACTGCTAAGTGAGAGTGAAATATTGAAGGAATATATTGAGGAGATTTGGAGCTTAGTCACACTAAACATAATAACCCAGTGCTGTATTAGGAATAGCAGGGTTCAGTCAATAAGGAGCCCTGCAGGCAGAGAGCACATCAATATCAGAGTTTACTCTGCAAAACATGGCTGACATGGATTTATCAGAATGCACAAATACAGAGCAGATCAAATGAGGATGGTATCAGGGGTAAACAGCTCAGAATATGCAACTCGATCTCAAAGGTATAAAGTCAGATTAATGTTTGTTGGGTTAGATAATTTAAAGTAATAATTTTCTGTATTTTTTCTGCCAAGTGACTAAAAGCATAAAAACTGTGAACTGCAACCCAGGGTTAATGTGAGTTTAAACCTCGAAAACAGAAGCTTACATTTTATTTTTTAATATCACATTAGCCAGAACAACTGATACCAACTAATAAAACATGTTGAAAAATGAAAAATCATTATGTCTGGATAAAATTTTCCACCTGCCTTATATTAGCCATGGTTATTTCAGTAAGCTCTGATGTGTTGACACAAAAGGTCAAAATATTGTTAATACTTTCTGATTATAAATCTGGTGTGGGTTTTCCTGCTTTAACAAGTGGAGCACTATCAGGCTACTGCTCTTTGTTAAGGCACAGTTTATTAATGGCTTTGTTAAATAAAAAACAGATTAATTGAGTATTACACACACACCACATCTCAATCATATGCAGGTATTCCATCACCACACCATTAGTCTAATGTCCATATAAATAAACCAAGATAGTTTGGATGTCACATTTTCAAGTGTATAATTATAAACAGTGAAAGGTTGTTGCAATGTGCTGAAGTGCCTGTTTCAAGGCTTTGAATATTTTATACTTGCAGTTTTTTGGAGCCTTAATGAAACTTCATCTTTTCTCATTTCTTGTTTTAAATTGGAAATCATCCTCCTGAAGTCTTTTACTCTTATCATTTCTTGTGCTTGCGCTGTAGTGGACACAGAAGCTTCCCTCCAAGGTGTGTCTGGTTGTGTAATTCAAAAAAATGAAAATGGAGCAACATTAATGATCAATAAATAATGGAAATCTCCTCTTTACACTCTCTAAAAATGTTTATTTAACTTGTTTGCTAGACATCTCATTGGGTATAATTGAATATTAAGCCTTGGGCAGCTGCCAAAGATAAGAAAGTTGTATAGCTCTGCTAATTTGGATGATGAATCCACAGTTACAGTTAAAGCAAGGCAGCTCCAGTTCAGCAACATCTGAGTTGCAAATATGAAGGCTTTTTTTAACCTGCAGTGACAACACAGGAGAGTACGCCAAGCACGTGTCCAGTTTTAATAATGGTAGAAATTTTGATTTAGCATCAGTTATTAGTATATTTGATTATTTATCAGAATATGAAATCATAATGGCATACCCACTTAGATGTGCTGACTTAATGTATTGAACTTTTCTCTGTGCAGACATTAAAGTGTCCTTTGAGCAGGGTTTTGTGACATCACAGTCAGTTTGGGGAAAATCTAACATGTGTGATGTGGGAATATTAATTAAAAAAAAGAGAGGGGATCTTTGAATTGTGATGTCAAGCACGTATTCAGCATTAGACAGCACAGAGTTTGGATAACCCAGAGCAGCCTTGTGTGTGTTATATATTTTGCTGGAATGTCAAAGGGTTAAATCATCATTTACCAGGATATTGACAGCAAGCACACCTATCAGTCCACATATAGTGCACTAATAATTCATTCCATTTTGAACGTGTTGTGGTTGCACCTGTTTCCAGCAGCAGGAGGTCCCTTCAGTGTTGATGTGTTGTTGACCCGTGTTGTTGTTGTGGTCTGGTGATCCTTGCTCACACATGCTATATATTGGGGCTAACAGAAATATTTTCTCAAAGTTGTACTCCCAATCACCCAAATTAAATCCACTCCATGAGGGGCATTGGGGACTTGTCACTGTGTTTTCATGTTAAAAAAAACATGTAGTAGAGCTGACAGTGAAGATGATCAGAGAAGACCTTGTTTCTGCCCATTGTGCATTTTTTATTGGCAGAACTAAGGTGTCAGAGCAGCTACCTTGAGAGGTGTTCATAGCCTTTTGTTTGAGCTGTTAAAACAGATATATTTGAAAAGGAAAGAACCCTGCAAAAACAACAAGCGAGCTGTCATTTGCATACAGCGTTAGCCATCAGTTAGATTTAAATTACTTAAAGCGATAATTTAGGTTATTTGAAGTGGATTTGTGTACAGTAAGCAGCAAGATGTTGTGGCACTGTTTCTCAGAAACTTAAAATATACAGTAGCGCTGGGAGAATGAATGGTGCAACAGCCAGTCTGTTGTAATGACATTGGATTATGTTCATGCCTTGTTTACCTGTAAATGTCTCATGTTTGTAGTGGTGGTCATTAGCAGGCTCTGCCACTACCAAGGAAAACCACAATACAGAGGAATAGCATAAGTATAGTCAATGGCTATTGCAAAAAAATGCTGATTATAAGTATAACTAATAGAAATGCAGTTTGATTTTGTGACATCTTAAGGTCTATAATTTTAATTACATGGATGATATTACTCTTGACGATCTAATGCTGTGATTTTATTTCAGCAGTGTGTTACTAGTTTGATCAGGAGGATGGATTCAAAGTGAATCTTACATCTATGCATGTCTTGGTAGAAAATCAAAAGCAAACATGTTTCTCTCATTAATTATGCTGAAAACGAAATGCCTCAAATCCAGCCTATTTCACTCACTAATTGGGTGACATTTTCTCGACGTTGCCACCCTGACCACAACTACCAGCTGGAGTTTTCTCAAAGACACCGCCCCACCACTAACACCACCACCACCACCACCACCACCACCACCATATATTCTTCATGTATCATTGTGTGTTGACTGGGTGCTACATCTCTACTTTGTCTCAGTGGATTTATTGCTGCCTAGTCAGCAGGCAAGGCACAATAATTTGTGCCGTTGGGAATGGAGCAGATGTGTGAAAGACTCATGCTCCCTAGATCCGATCTCTCTGTAAGGATTTCTGTCCTGCTTAGTGGAGGTGGACGAGCTTTAGCAGCTCCTCCTGACAGGGTTGTGTTCTCCTGACATTGATCTGCCAGCTGTCCATTCCTTTGATTAATCTCTTGGTTTGGAGCTCTTCATTCATTGCACTTTCATCCCTTCTTGCATTTCTCCCCATTACTGCACAGTCTCAAAGGTTCTGCATAAATTGAAAGGCATCTAACTGAAATACTGTAGACTCTGCGTCATCAGTTGCTCACTTTTTCCTCTGCAGTGGCAGAGATATTTTGACATTAGGGGGCTTGGAAGACAAAGCATTTGTACAAATCATAGGATGAAGCTAATTTTGAGTCAGCCACACTGACACAGAAATAATTCATACCCTTGGTAAATGAGGAAAAGAGAAAAGAACACAAACAAACAAACAAAAAAAAAACATTGAAGTCCAGTGAAATTCACCACTGGAGAGTCACTGGGTCAGTACACAGGCAGCGGAACATAAGATTTTAACAAGCTTATTGCAAAAGTCATGCTCACCAGAGGATTTGTTAGGAATGCTGACTTTGTAACATCTAACCTCGAGGAACTGCTGTGTGTTTGAGAACTGTTTGGCTTAGGAGCTGTCTTAGAAGATTTCCCTCCTCATACTGTGCATTCGACACCTTTCCGTTGTTTCTCTGTGTTTGTCAGGCTTCGCCTCATGTATTTCCACTACACCTCCCCCTGCTTCTCATGCACTGTTTTTGTTCAAGCCTTTTAGAAATTTGGGAAATGCTCCCATGTTGTATGATAACAGACTCTTAAGTGTCAGCATTGTGGAATTAAATGTCAGGAAGTATCACATTTTGCTGATAGGTGTGATCTCTCTTTGATGACCACATCAACACCCTATCATCAGAAGAAATGTAATTGTCTTAGTAAACAGTCCACTTAACCTCAGGCCACTCCAAAGGGGTGTAATGAAACCCCCCAAAATAAGTTCTGCTGTAAATAAAACAAAGTCCTCATGTCTTCCTGTAAATGTTTTGTAAATGAATTAATCTTGGTCTGATGTGTAAGGTGCATTATCCAGTTCAGGGTTGTGATACAGAGGGCTGTTGAGTGTTTTTTTTTTCTTTTAGAAATTTGTTAGTTTAACTTATATCAAAGTTTTTCAAAAATGATATGCTATGACTGCTTTATTTGGTAGGGACCCTTCCTGAAATACTGGAATGAGTTTCATTCAGAGATGTGTCATTTGTTTACTCTCTTGAGTAAAGTGAGATGGGAAGATTGCAACATGTTCTCCTACCTCAGCAACCATATAGGTGTTTTTTATTTATTCTTCCCAGCCCTCTGAAACCTGAAATAGCACCCTCACTGTCGTAGGTGAACTGGATGAACATGTGCAATCTACCAAAACTACTAGGTTAGGTGTAGGGTTGTAATTTGGGGTTCAAATAAGCGCTTTCTAGACAATAGGCAATCTTGTTGTTGTCATGGTTACAATAAACTGATTTCACAAGAAGAGAATTGATGAAAATTGTCATATTCCTTTTCACTACGCCACTTTTTCCTTCACTTCTGTTGCAATTACTTGAGCTGCTAGAGGTTACCTGACAACGTAACGTGTCATAATAACCTGCTGCACAAACAACCTGTGGGCTTGATTTTTGCAGGAGCACAATCTCCATGATGCCAAAGGTAAAGCTGGCATCCTGTTAGCTTAGATTAGCATACAGGAGGGAATGGGGAAGCAGCTAGCCTGGCTATAAGATAGCTCTCTGTAAAAGGTTAAACTGTCATTTTCATACTTTTATTCCGAGGCACGTTAAACACAAGCTATAAACGTTTCTTAAAAGTTTCCTCTAACTTTGTCCCTCTGTTTCCAGTGTTAACGCAAAGGTTAGCTACCCTGCTGCTAGCATGATTGGCTGTTGTTCGAACTATCTTAACATATTCTGCAAAATATCAAACTATTTTATTTTAACTGTGGCATATACCTGATCATCCTGCACTATGTAATACTCAGGACTCCTGTCCATGTCTCAATTTATTTAGCAGTATTAGCTCGGCTCTGCTTTTTTTTTTTTCAATCTTACCCATTTAATTTAATTCTGAAAAAAATAAATAAATAAAACGAAGAAAGAAATATTGTCACGAATATGTCTGGCATTGCAAAGGATATGTAAGGGATCATGAAGTGCATCTCCATAGTATCCTTTGTGGAGATATTTCTATAATTAGGTGTCACTAGCCCCTGAGGCTCCACTGTAGGCCTAATGAACTAATTCAAGGTCCACAGCTGACGTATGGCAAGAGTAACTGACTGCTTTGACTTTTCCTTCACTGGTCTGGAGTACTTCTAATATCTCACCTCTACGTTCCTCTAGGTCCAACTGTTTTGAAGTCTTCGCCTTGGATGGAGTCAGCGCCAATATTCTTCAATTTTGCACTGCAGCAGAAAGCACAGACTGGCTCCAAGCAATATCTACAAATATCAATGACTTGACACAGGAGAACGTAAGTCTATCTCTGGACATTTCAGGCTTTGGTTGGATCTTCCTGCGAGTCTTTATTGAAACTGAAGGTTAAAAGAAAAACGGTGTCTGTTGGGCGTTTGTGATCATGTAAAATATGCAAAGACTTAAGTGAATGTATGATATTTGAGCAGATTTCTTCCATAACATCAACCAGTGCAGCAGATAACTTTTTATTAAAAAAAAAAAAATTAGTTAGAGAATTTGGTCAACATCATGTCATCTGATGAAATTTATGAAGTTAACTGCACTAAATAAATGGGCAGGGGATTTATTTTTTCTGGAACTCCAGCTTGTGATTTTTTTTATCATCCAATGAGTATAAAAAATCATCTCTATAAAGAAAACATTGTAACATGTAATGAGTATGTTTTTCCCACTTTGTATGTCTTTGTATGAGTAGCATGGCTTTAGTAGAGCCTTCCTGACAACCACTCATTGAGTCATAGTGGCACCTCTCCCTCAAAAAGAGGCTCTCTCATACCTAATTAATGACTGCTAAGTGGTAATTTGGCATGTGCACTTGTCTCTCTCTCTCATTTCCTCCTATTTCACTTTGATTATCACACTGATGATGCGATGCATTTTTGGTTAAGGATGCAGACATACTGTACGCCATGCTTCTCAATTGCGCAGCTGCCTTTTATTTTTTTCTCTCTTTTTTTTAAGAAGCGTGATTAATTCATCCCTGCATCACCTAATTACGGACATGGGGTGTGATTGCTAAATGGCCAATCAGGATGTAATTGTGTGCCTGCTTTGGAGAGAGCGGAACTTTTGTTTTAATGACCTAAAACCTTTAAATAGATCCTGACACCCTTGGGGTCCCTCATGTGTTTTTCATGTGGATATGTCATCTGGCTCGGCGGAGGATTATTTGATGTTGTTTGTTTGATGTTCTTTTTAGAGGCGTTAAAACAGAAAGAATTGGGCAGCTTGTTAGTGTCTGATAATATAGGGATTTCAGGTGACAGTGTACCTTCTGTTTGTAACTGAGGTGAGACGAACAGGAGCAACTACCACACTGACTGTGATATGCTGTCACACCAGGGGTGCATACAGCATGGGAATGTTTGGCACTGGTTTGCTGCATTTTTCTGGTTGAGTGATAATGTTTACTTCAAAAGAACAGTGCTTTGTGAAAAACCATGCGAGAGTCTAGTGGGTGTGTCATACACCTCTTTTAGGCCTTTCTATATGGATTTCATGGAGCTTAAATGGTTAAATCACCTACAAAGTGCACTTCTGAAAAAATAAACTTGTTATTGAGATTTTAAATTTAGATTTATCTGAGATTAAGTTAAAGTGTTCCACGTAGAACCTTGCTGCGTTACAATTACGCCAGCCCTGCTAGCTGCCACAAGTGTTAGCCCCGCGGTGGATTGTTCCATGTCCACTTTTAGTGGAGAAAGACTGCACCATAAGGCACACTCCTCCCACTCCCTTTTTAAAACCTGGAGGTGCGTTAAGGCGTCCCTAGCACTTCCCTCAGCCCTCCCCTCCACGGCAAAACCCTGCCAGTAACTTGAAACTTAAAAAAAAGGAAATCGAAACTGAAAAAAGAAAATTGAAACTGAAAATCAGTGAGCCTGAAAAAAAAGTGTGAGTGTAAAAAAACAGGCACTGAAAAAAGATGGCCATTAAGAAGAGATCCGAAGACTGACATTGAAAAACACGATAATATATTTTTTAAAAATCTAAATAAAATTTTGTATTGTGTATTGTGTGTTTTGTATCTGTGTTCCAACATTTTTCAGTGCCAATACAACTTTTATTACAATGCCAAATTTTATTTTCAATGCCAAACGTTTTTATTACAATACCAAATTCTGTTTTCAATGCCAAATTTTAATGTCAGTGATCTGGCTCCATAGAAAACAACACCAGTGTTAACTCTTGTCTCTCTTTTACATCTTTTCTTCTACTAAAGGTAGCATGCTAACCAGCTAGCTGCAGCCCCTCACTTTCTGATTCCCACTCACTGTAGCCTCCAATTTGCCTTGAAGAAGTAGCAGTGTGCAGTGGGTGGATTATAATCTCTTGTTTTATAAGCACAGCAAAGGCTGAAGCTCTTGTCAGGCAGCAATCACCACCAGCAGCTCCTGGCAAGAAGCCATGTGCATCAGCGGAGAAACCAACAAATAGAAATTGTAAGAGGAAAAAACGAAAGAAACTTGAACATGTTGCCTAAAATGCAATTCATGAACCAAGGTGTTTGAAATGGAAATTTGACAGCAAATCAAAACTTTTCTATCTGCTGTGCTTTTTCATTTTCATTTATGACATCATGACTTCATTCCCATTTGTATTTAGTCAGGTTTAGATGTCATTATTTTACAATTACAATATATTTCACAACTAATGTTTTATGTCACTGATTGATGTTTTGTATTCATTTCTCCTTTAGATAAAGATCATCAACAAATACTGTGCATCAGATGATCAGGTATGTTGACATGCCTTTAATGCAGCATACAAGTAAACACCACTTTTTGAAACCACACTGATGTCACATCACACCACTACTGACAGTTATATAAATGCACCTTTAACTGATGGAAGATGCAAAAAACATGACACAACACTGAGAGGGGAAATTTAACACCAGGGTTTTATGCTTCTATGTTTTTAAATTCAGCAGGCCTCCCCTGTGACAGTGCTTCTTTACACTGACATTAAAGAGGTGATGTGGTTGGTAAATATGTAGTATTACAGTCCTAAGATTGTGAGAATGTGGTTCAGCTCTTGATGACCTGTCCTAACCTGGATAGACGTTTGGAACCACAACAGTTTGTGGGTTTTTCTTAATTGAAGCATCCTGAGGTCTTCAGTAGACACTGGCTGGTAGAATATCACGGTCTTATGCATTGATGGTTTCCCCAGATGTCTAGTTAGTGGAGATCCCTGTTCAGGCAGCCTCTGTCTACAGGAACTATGTGCCCTCTCTATTACAAGCGCAGCTCTCGTAACAGCTCTGAATCTATGAGGCAATGTGCCAAATAAATACAATTATTTAAGCCAGTTAACACATCTTCATCAGTGAGGCATCCATGGGTTTAATTGTGTCAAATATTACATCATTTAAAGGGAAAGAGCAGAATCATAAATGTGTGAGTATTTTCAGGATGTAGTAAAAAAAAGGGGAGATTCAGTGGGGAGTGAAACAGGTGAAGCAGTGCAGCTCATACAGTGCAGATATGCTGTTTAAGGGAGAGCACAGAAACATCCCAAGTCAACTTGGTGTAGCAAAGGTAAAACGTTGCAGTGCAGCAGCAGACTGCAGTGCTACTCTACAGAGAGGAGTCTTTTCAAATTTAAAAGCTGCATCGCTGTGGTTCTTGTTTAATTCATCTGCTTTGACAGTGCACATTTAGCTTTTCAGGGCTATGTCCTATTGAGCAATTGCCAGTTTTTAATTGTTTGTGTTCTTCTTAATCAAATGGGGAAATTATTGTTTTGCAGATCGTTCACATGGGCTGGGCATGTGAAAGCTCCGAGGGCAGTGCTGCCGGTCGAACCTCAGCATTCAAGTTCCTGGCACTGAGAGGACCATATTTTTATATCTTCAGAAGTCCCCCGGTAATTAGGCCTGATTTTTCTTTCTTCCTGTGCTGTTCTGTTCTCACCTCCAAAGAAACCATTTGGTGCCACTTTAAACTCATTTGAAATGGTTGTGTCCAAAACCTGAAGCATATTGCACTGGTCCACATGACGTGTACTCTGTACAAATAATTCATTAGTTCCCTTGATTTGGTTGAAAGAAGAAATTCTTTTGAGATTTATTTTTCTTTTGATGGTGTATATAAGTATTGTTATGATTTTCTTCTGCCGCTCACTGACCTGTGATTGCCCCCCCCACTGTGCTTTCTGCTGTTTTCTGTTTCTGAAACAAGTTGGCAGCATCTGCAAAATACTGTATGCCTCAGTTATAATTGAAACGGCCAAAGAGGCATGCAGTAACTGCTGATATATATATATATATATATATATTTGTTGTTTGTTAGAAAAAAAATATTTATTTTCAGCATGCATAGCTCCTAAGTGGTGGACAAGGTCATTCACCGATCACAGCTGCGCTGAGGTTTCTTTGGGAAAGACACTGAGCACCAAATTTTCCAGTGGTGAAGCAACATCTGACTTTGGGATTTGAATATACCCTGAGCATCCATGTGAGCAATAATTGTTGCTAAGCAATGCACTTTACACTAATTTATACCTTCAAACAGGCTTAAAGGTGCTGCTGCAGCACCTGTAGTGTGGGGGACAGCGCTGCGTTTCTGTACAATGCATGCTGTAGCTGAGGGGCGAGTTCTTTATTGCTGCTAATACTGATCTGCCAGAATTGGAATGAATCCTCTCAATCAACTGACTGTCCAAATAAATGTGTGGGTTCATCCGATCATGGATGACCTTTTCTCCTCTTATTGCCCTTAGAGGATAGATTCTTTGCTCAATCGCAAAACCAGTCCAACCTGGCTCTGGGCCACAGGCCTGGTCAGGCCAAGACTATTACCCCACGGGCCAGGCTGATGCATCGTAGGCAATGGGTAGTAAGCTTTTGTGTGAGAATTGGAAATGTTATTTTATTTCAACATTATTTCAATAGACATTGGGTTGTTTCAATGGGTGTTTGTTTAAATGATCTAAAACGGGCTTTTCTGGTGTCCCATACCTTTAAGTTGGCCAGAACTGTCAGCTCTAAACTGGACGTCACATTAGACCTGGGCCCAGAAGGTCAGGCTAGTGTCTTGCATGGCTGAATCAGTGCGAGTATGTGTGTGTGTGTGATGTAAATTAGGCCAACTGTTAAACACTGAGTACGTATGTTGCCCTTTAATGGTGACATGTGATCTAATCTTAGTAGGCAGTCTGTCTGAAAACAATACAAACTGCTTTGTAGATGAAATTTTGTAGTTGATGTTGCTGGTGAGACAATGACACTTCAATCCAATGAGTTTAGTCTGAGTAACAGATGAATCCAGTTACAACACTGATGATATTTCAGTCTTTCAACACATAAAAATTACATTCAACTTTTGTTGAATGTATTTATTTACTGTGGAGGGAACTCTGTCCCCTCTGTCTGATTTGTGCCATCTACTAGTGACTAAAAACGTCCCTGCCCTGGCTGCCAGGAGTCCCAAACAGGATGTACCCTTTTGTGCTCTGCTTGTTTGCGATATGACATGAGCTTTGTTCTCCCATTAGTATAAAAACCGCTGTTGCCCAAAATGTGCCTCTTTCATCTTCTTACTTCATTTGGCAAGAGTTTCAGCAGGTTAATCGCAGTCGCTCTCTGGACTCTGTGATTTGCAGTACCAGGGTGGAGTGTGTGCACACTTATGAGTCGCTCAGTCTCTCCTGGCCTGTCGCCTGTGCTGCTGGAGAGCTTTTATCACCCTTTAACGCTATTTGACAAGCCATTGTGGCTCACCTTCTCTGTTGAGAAGATTCCCAAGAAGACGCTGGTGTTTGTGTTTTTCTCTTCTGAATGTAAGTGGCTGTGACAGGTTTTCAATCATGTTCTAAGCTGCACAGTGAGGACAAATTTCAGCCTGAGTTTGTGGCCTTTTTTGCCTTTTTTTAACACCCAAGTGTTTTCTGTCACACTTTGAGAGCTTGCATTAACTGTAACATTCTGAGAACCTTTCAATAAACGCCTCTAAACTCAGTGCTTCCACTGCTGCTCCACCTTTGAAGTAAACAAACTTCAACAATATACTCTTCAGAGGAGACTGATTCCAGCCATTGCCTGCATCCTGTGTGGTAAATATGTAGCTGCTGTCTGCAGAACTGTAGCTTTGCTTTGCGTAAAGTCTGAAAAATGCCAAGAATAGTGACAGGAAGTCACACAAGAGGACACTGCACACAGCCACAAAGAAATAGTCCAGCACTTGACCCTTCCAATAAAAACCCCAAACTTTCCATTTCTATACAACACATTTGCACTACTGCCTGTAGATTCATATTTACTGTACAGAGTGGTATCAATCTTTTGATTTCACCGTCAGTATGAAAAATAAATGAGAAAACTATTGCCTTTAAAATTGGCCACAGCCTTTCTTCATGTACATTTTGACACCAGTTGCCTCTGGAGGATTCTGCCAGCGCTGGCCTTTGACATGCCACTGACACTGTTCATTTCATTCAGTGGAAATGAAGTGCTTGGATAATGCGGATGCCTCATTGAAGTTACGTATCTGTGCATAATGTAGGTCACCGTAGGTTACCTTCCTGCTGGAGACCAGTGCATTTCATCTCTGATTCTGTCTCCTCGGGTCCGCGCCAGTCTCCATCCAGCACTGCCCCACAGAAGACCCCCTTTCTGTAGCACATTACACGGCTGTCTGAACAGCATATATTGGCAATTCCCTCTCTGTGTCAATGCTGAGATGGTCACCCCAGCTGTTTGTTTCCATGGCAGGGACAAGAGTCTGGCCTTGTTTCATCTGAGACTCAAAGACTGGGCTTGTTGATACCTTCAAACAGGCCTGCGTGGGTTTGGGCTGTCTTTCGTTCTGCTCAGGGTGTCTCCACAGTGAACAGAGAACTCTCACTGTGGGAGATTTTTCAACAGCATTGTAGGTGATGTCTGTATTTTCTCTGGGGATCTCGGTTGCCAATGTTCTGTGCAAAAGTCTTGTGTTGGGAATGTTCCTCAAACCCTCTGCCAAGACGCTCATTAATGCCCCGTAATGAATCATATATGGTCCGAAAGTCATCTTAATGCTGCAGGAAATGTCACTGATGTATTATGGAACATGCCACAGGCAAAGAATGCAAATATTTTTCTGATGCTGAGTCGAAAGTCTGTCTGAAGTTGAAGTGGGAGAAAAAAGCCTTTTGTGTTGCTTCAACAAGAAAATAACTGTAGCCTGTGAGCAGGTGCAACCTGCAGTAAATTTTACCTGAATGCGGAACAATTTTCGAAATGAAAATCATTGCTTGACTTTAAGGACAATTCCAGGCAAATTCAACCTATAGTTTCCTAAGATTTTAGGTCTAAAACAATGAATGTGAAGATTTTCTTTTTAATTGCCCTTGTTATGCAGTAGATCTGTCTGTCCCTGCATCGCCACAGCAGCGTATAATGGGAGCGGATGGACCTTAGGCTATTGAGGTGATCTACATCCCACAAAACTACGTTGTTTTTTTTTCACAGACATCAGATGGCTATTCAAACCTACACCGAGGGGTTTGTCTACTTCAAGAAAGCCGGCACGTTTGTAAACAGAGCTGTAATACAAAGCCTCGCACGGGCCCGTGAAGTCTTTGGCGAGAGTCAAGTTGACGTGCTCAGTATGTTTCCAGGCAGTCTGAAGCGCTCCCATTTGTTTTATCAATAAAACTTGGAGGCACAACATTTGTATTACAGCATGTCCGCTTTCTTGAAGTAAACAAACCCCTTGGTGTATGTTTCAATAGCCATCTGACATTGCCTGTGGAAAAAAAAATGCGGTTTTTGTGGGATGTAAATTGCCTAAACATCCTAAGGTCCATCCGCTCCCATTATGCGCTGCTGTGGCGATGCGCGGACAGACAGAACTACTGCATAACAGGAGCAGTTAAAAAGAAAATCTTCACATTCATTCTTTTAGACCTAAAACATTAGGAAACTATAGCCCCAGGTTGAATTTGCCTGCAATTGTCCTTTAATCAATTCAGCCAAATCAATAGTTTTTACGAAGTGCTATCGAGAGATGTCCTCAGCTATGATTTTAACTGATTGCTTTTAACGTAATGAGTGTCTAGGGGTGTCATTGAAATGCTGGATGCAGCTGGCAGGTTGTGAAATGCCAGACCTTTTCCCTCTGGCTTTTGTTGAAGTATTGCTATAGCCAACATCCCTGAGGTAGAGGGGTTGAATATGGTATGTTCTGGATTGCTTTAGGTTAGCATTAATGCATGCGCTTTAGTGAAACACACCCCGGAAAACTGAATCTATTGAGAGGCCACATGTCGCTCTCTGTGTGCATTGCATGTAAAAATGTGCTCATTGTCTCCTCAGAGTGGCGTGTTGAACGCAGCTTGTTGTCTTCACAGCCGTTCATTAAACCTCAGGACATTTGAAGAACCAGTCTGACTGCTTTGCACCAGAGCAATGGCATAGGGAGGGGACGTGCATCTGCAGGCGGTGTGAAACAGTCATGAGTTTCCTGACCCAGATTTTCCACCCTACTCAAGACCTTGTTTTTTTAAAGAATTACAATAGTCTACAAGTCCCATAAATACCAAAAGGATAACTATATGTTTCTTATTCTCAACAAATCTTATAAGAGAATCCAAAGCATTAGTCCCTCTCTCAAACTTGTGTAATTTCCCAAGCACCATAGACCATTTATAAACAGATAATAAATATCTGTTTTCATATTTTAAAAAGACAGTTTTTGACTTGTGGGCACTGCAGTTTTTAGCAATCGTTACTTTTGCCACTTTGCCACTCTTTATCTTTGCTTTCGCCTTATCAGTTTTGGAGGCCACTTCCTGAAGCTCAGTGTTTTCCATGGTCAGGCACTGCATGTCCTCCTCCATCCTTCTGGTCTGTAACAGCCAGTGTCTCTCCTTGTTGAGCCAGCTCTCCTCCATGTCTATTTTCTTTTTGTGCAGCTCCTCTTTCTCTTTCCTCTCCTGTGCAAGACTTTCCTGCAGGGCGTTGACTTTGGCCTCGCAGTCAGCCTCACATTGCTAGAGCTTGGTTTTCATGTTCTTGAGTTCAAGGGTGCACTCCAGGTCCTTTTTTACCAGTGTCATGGTTTCAGTCTTAAAATTGGTGATTTCCTTATCCTTCTCCTCCATGATGAGCCTAACCTCCTCACAGCTCTTCTGCAGAGCTTGGAGCTCAGCAGCTGCTTTCTCTTCCTTGGCAATCACCTGGTTCCTCCATGTTGCATTGAACTGAGCCAGTGACTCGGTGAAGGAGTCCTCCATCACTTTAATCTTTTCATCCTTCTCTTCACAGCTCTTCTGCAGAGCTTGGAGCTCAGCAGCTGCTTTCTCTTCCTTGGCAGTCACCTGGTTCCTCCATGTTGCATTGAACTGAGCCAGTGACTGGGTGAAGGAGTCCTCCATCACTTTAATCTTTCTGTCCTTCTCTTCACAGCTCTTCTGCAGAGCTTGGAGCTCAGCA
>OMNW01034369.1:0-11475 GCA_900303245.1 Selene dorsalis
GTGAGAGGCTGACACATGCACGCACACACACACACACACACACACACACACACACACACACACACACACACACACACACACACACACACACACACACACACGCATGCTGGTGTAGCCATAGTAATGCCTAAGGACAAGGTCAGACTGTTACACAAGAGATAGCAGGTGGGAGCAAACCTGGTTGTCATGGCGACTGCAACCACCAGAGGATGCTGAAGCATCATGGGAAACGCATATCACACACGGGGGGCGTGTCTGAAATCATGCCTCGTTTACTCAGTGATGCACTATATTTAATTTTCACTATAATGTGCCCTCAGACTCCGATTTGATTTAATGGTTCTTCTCTGCTAACGACCCCACAATGCATTGCTCCATATTTTCCATGTTCACACATTCCCATTGTGTGACTCTGCTGTCAGTGATTGAAGTAAAGAAAACGGCCTGAATCCTCAGTTTACAGCTCTATACTGAGAGTAGAAGAAAATGGAAACATTAATGAGGGAGAATTGTTAAACATCATGCATTTAGTTTTATTTTTTGAGATCTAAATGATTTATTTACAACAGTAGTTTTTCTTTGCATCATAGATCATCGCATTTTAATGAAGTCTCAGTCTGTTGCAGAGTTGATCTGTTTCTCTTTAGTCATGCTTTGTTGTGATGTTACTCACTTTTATCCAAGGGTGTATTTATTAATTATGGGGCCCAAGGAACAGTCCCTTCATTCTTCGTTAATGTGCTTCATTAAATGTATTAACCACAATAATACTCTGTTTGAACTAAAAGCCTGCATTCATCTTACATAATTATAAGGGTGAGGGTGTGCAGTGTCCTAAATTTACCTAAAGTCTGTTCAAGCCGTGCTAATTTAAACAACTTCACATACTGCTGGATAGTTTGAAGTATAAAAATGTCGACCATTAACGAGCTGTCAGAATCAGTAGTCCAGGTTCCCTTCAAGTTTCCATCAAGTAATGTAGGGCACTATTTTGCATTATTTTCCAGCAGTGATGTGAGGAGGCTGTTAACTGACATGTCTGAAGGTCCTGATTTATCCACTCAGCTTTCATCATACTTTACAGTTCTGCTTCATTTCCAGACAAAGACAGAACTCATGTTGACAGGGAAATGAATGGAGTTGAATTGCTCAAACTATCACAGTCAGCAAAGTGTGCCTGCATTTTGGAACTAAACGTCACTGGACTCCTTACTCTTCTACTGCATTCAGTAATCCAGGGCTTCTGCATTAGTAGGAAGCGGCTGGAGGAGAGTGAGTGAGTTCTGTTTCGTCTCTTCAATAGAAACCAGTCAAAGCTAGCAGGTGTTTGATTCCTTGTATTATGTGCTGAGACCCTGTTTGTACTATTGATGAAGTATGGTGCTGTTCTGAGTTATTTGTGGCTATGAGTGGCTTTTTTTTGATCACTGTTGGCTCGTGGCTACAAAGACAGCAGTATTTTGTTATCTGACTGTCTGTGCTGAAGTCACTACAACTAGAGAAGTTTGTGGTCAACAAACTTGATCTCTTGTGGGGGTGTTCTACTCGATCTCACGGTGCGTTAGATCATGAGTTAAATTTACACCAGAATATCCCTTTAAGTACAAAACTTCCCAACTGATGGAACATGGTGTATTATTAAAATTATACTTGACAACAATATATAAAGTAACTCCAACTGCTACAACGGTAAAACAAGAGTTATAGATGAAACTCTCAAGACGAGACAGTGTGTCGTGATATGATACAAACAAAATCACACGTGACCCGAGTGACGCAAGCAAACTGCCTGACCGTGTCCACATCTGTTTTGCATCAAGTGAAGACAGCAGTTCACTGAGAGCAGCACATACAATACAGGTCAGAGAGAGCGTGTGGTTGCGTTAGACAGACACAAACAAATACAAATGATATTTTTTTTGTTTATTGTTTACAAGAAAAAGCAACAAAACAAAATTATTGACAGTTTCAATATGTCAGTTCTCAACATTGTCAGTATCAAAGTCAACAAATAACAGAGAATGTGTTCAAACCTGAACAAAAAACACAGTCCTGTATTTTCATCCACCTTGCCAACCAGCTGTGTGTGTGTGTGTGTGTGTGTGAGGGTCTCATAATGGCTGCAGAGCTGCCACACTCTGACTCCTCTCTGCTCAGCCCTCTGCTTAATGGACTAAGACAGAAAGTGGACTGTAAATTAGTGTGGCAGGCTGCTCAGATACAGACTGAGGCTTGTAAATGAGATCCTAAGCATATGACTCCATAATATGGAGGACCAGGGACATCAGAGGAAAAATATAAAGCATTTTGTTAATTTCAGATTTTAGCAGGCATTAAAAACATGAATTGTAAATAGAATTTATAAATGAACAATTAATCCATTAGCTTTAAAACTGATTAGGAGAACAACATGAATCATAAATCAGTCACTAAATAAACAATTTATAAACACATTTGTTATTTCAATTTGAAAATAAGGTTAAGAGTAAAACAGACAGTTTAACTGGAATTGCTCACCTAGACAATCTCCTCAATTTCTATTTCCTTTCCCACTTTAATTTGTTTATTTCCTTTTTGTATTAGCTAATCGATTTGCCTTCTTTATTTAGCCTCTCTGTCACACAATGGAGCTTCAGTGCTGCTCAAACCCACTGCTTAGTTCTCCTGCCACTTAGAGATCCTCTTATATCGGCCATGGGATTGTTTTACCAGCACTGAAGACTCAGAGTATTTTTTACTTTATGATTAACATTGTATGTTCCAGAAGAATCTCAGTAGTGGGATGCCACAAACACTGACCAGATCATCTGTATGTGTGTGTATGTGTGTGTGTTCAGCTGTTCTGGGAGAAGAGGTTGAAAGGTCTCCGATCGTCAGACGTCACAGAAGAAGTCCTGAGGACCATGGACCTACCCAAAGGGCTGCAGAGTAAGTCCCCAGCTTGGACCTGGATGCACACGATGCACCAGTCCACACCCCTCACCTCCGACCTCTCTGTCACAGGTGTGGGCCCAGACTCCAGTGACGACACTCTCCTGTCGGCCATCGCCAGTGCTCTGCACATGAGCTCTGCTCCAATCACCGGACAGATGTCTGTGGCTGCTGAGAAGAACCCAGCCATCTGGCTGAACACCTCCCAGCCGCTCTGCAAGGCCTTCACCGTCACTGACGAACACATCAGGTGAGAGCACACGCTGAAAGTTTCTTTAGATGAATGTACTAGTTAAAACATGATGAGATGTGCATATCGGATGTGAAAAGTCGCTTCTTCTCAGTCCACCTTCTACTAAAAGCTGAACTGAGTGAATCCAGCCTCTCCCTCACAGTTCAGCACAAACTAGAGGAGAGCAGATGACTGATGCCTGCTCAGTAGTGGGAGTAATCAGCTGTACGGAGACAGGAGGATGAGAGGGTGATGAGAGAGGAGACAGACAATGAGAGATGAGGAGTAATGAAGCGTGGAGGAGGGGGAGGAGGAGGAGGATGAAGAAGAAAAGCAGCCCACAGAGCACACTCATGCTGAGACATTTTTAACAAACATCTCTGGGAAGCAGCAGAAAGAGCGGCAGGCCCTAAAAATCATCCGCACAAACATCCAGCTCACCTGTTAAACAGACTCACCAGACTCACATTTACCTCCAGCTACTGTTCAGGATCTTCAATTTCACACATTTGAAAGAAGACGGGAAGTAAAATGATCACAATTTGAAACTTAATCACGCATGCTGATGATGGATTGTGGGTCTTCAAACTACAATAGCAGGCCTGGTAAGAGCCATGACTGCAAAGTGCTGCTCTGGACCCAGGATGTTGGGCCAACAACACAGCTCCTTGTCTTTTTTTCACATGTGCCACATGCAGCTCCAAGCAGAACCAGACAGAGAAAAGAAATGCAACATCCCAGTAACCTGTAGGCCCTGTAGAGAGACACAGCAGCAGCACCGGTGATGACGAAGCAGAGATGAAGCTGTGCGGACAAACATGCTTCTCATCGCAATCTAGCGGCATCAGCCTCCTACGCTAACATAACGCAGGCAGTGTGTTCCCAGTGTGATGTTACAGCACACCGGCCGGCACGGTACAACTCTCAATCACCACAGCAGATTTACAGAAATATCTTACTTCTACGAGAGGACCAAACACTGTAAATCTGTACATTCTCACCAAGAACTTGTCAAAATGTTTAAACGTGAGCTATAACCGTGTAATTAGTGAATATTATAACAGCTCTAACCTATTTATACAGTCCCTGCCAGTCGTTACTGTGAGTGTTTGTCTGTGTGAAATGCATTCTGGAGCACTGGCTGCATGGTTCAGTGTTGAACAGTCACTTGAGTAATGCTAATTGGTTAATTTAGTAGACATTACACAGGAATTCATTGGATTAAATTTTTGATGTGAATCTCTTCAGACATGAATTTATATGAGGATTGAAGTAATTTCCTGCCCACTGTAGTACTAAGGAAGGTGTCTGTCCTCCGTCAGCTGTGGAGGCTTACAACCATGGTCACATGTTGTTGTTGTTAGTCACAGTAAATGGTCAGACAGCATCAGTCTTTTCACCAAATGCCCCATTTTTACATCCTGTAATGTAAGTACAGCGGGATGATGTCATGAATGTGCCACCTACATGTGGCAGCTAGTGCCATCTCTCAACACGGTACTGCTTTATATTAGGTTCTGACCTGGTCTTGTTTTCTGGAGCATCAGGAACCTGTCTTGGATGCTGCCTAGGTTTTTTTTTGTTTTTTTTTTTCTAAATTTCTCCTCATTTTCATTTTGCAAAGACAAGACAGTGGAGTACGGCACTAAAAACAACTGAGAGAGACAGAAACGAGACAGAGAGACAGAGAGATGGAGACATGGAGAGAGAGGGTTGTGATATGCACAACTTGCCTAGCACTTGCTGTGATTTACATTTGTTAGTATTATGGTATTACAGTGGGGTTACGGTATGCTATAGTGGAAGAGAGAGACCATGGTATTCATACAATGATAATAATTTAATAGCATGAACTTGTTTTCCACCCTTAAACCTGTGTGACCTCATGTTGTTGGAGGTCAGAGGTCAGTGACTTTGCAGTGTGATCCTCCTGAGGGTGTGGACTCTCCTCTTTGCTCTGTCTGAATAGAAACTCTCTGAAACCAGAGGCAGTTACTGCAGCCTGACAGCAGGGAGCACTGTGGGGACACATACTGAGTGTGTGTGTGTGTATGTGTGTGTGTTTGTGCGTGTTTGTGTGTTTGTGTGTGTCTGTGTCCAGTGGAAAATGGAGTAGAGAACAGCTGGCTGAAGCCATTACAGCAGAATCACTGGAATACATCACTGCATCCTCCCTCGTCTCCTCCTCTCTCCTACCTTTCCTTCCTCTTTATTCCCTCTCTCTCTTCTTTTTCCTTCCTTTTCTTCGTTGTTTTCATTCACTCACCTCATCTATATTTTGTCCTTCCCTTCTTCTGCCCTCACTGTTCCATTCTTATCCTCTTATCTTCTTCCCTCCTTTCTTTTCTCATTCCTTTATCATCAAGTCATCCCTTTTCTTCCATCCTTCTCTTTACCCATTACTATATCCCTTTCTCCTTCTACACTCTTCCCCTTTCCTTTAAAATCCTCTTCTTTTTTTTTTTTTTTTACTTATTTCCGATTATTTCCTTTCCTTCTTCCTTTTCCAGTCACTCCTTTCATTCCCCCTCTTCCACCCCCGTTTCATTAACATTACCTTCCTTCTTCCCTTCATTCTCTCCTTTCCTCTTATATCACCTCCCTCCCTCCAGTGTGCCTCCTCCTTCTTTTCTTATCTCTCCCCTCCATTAATTTCCAATTCTCTTCCTCTTCCCTCCTCCAGCTGAATGTGCTTGTCATCCTAAATCGCTCTCATTCCTTTCCTCTCCCTCCTCCACCTTTTCATCTTCTCCCTTCCTCTTCGTCCATATCAGACTCTGCCCGACCACCACCACCACACACACACACACACACACACACACTCTTTGACAAAAGGTGTGGACGTCTTTCCTCTATCTCAGAGCAAACACAAGTCTTCTTTGAAGAGCTATAGCTGAGAGTCATTTGAGTTCATGTACACCTGCTCACACGTTTAACATCTGATGTTATTTTGCTTCTTTATCTGTTTTTAATTTTGGTCAATCAGAAGTGGAGTGTAAAGATAGTATGAGTAGGTGAGTGTCCGCACATACATTTTGTCATTGGATGGTGTGTCAGATTGACTCTGGAAATTAGTGTAGTAAGGAAATTGACATGTCCATGGTGTTTGCAGCATGCAGTCCGTCCTCATAGAGTCTTATTATGTCCCTTCTCCAGCTGAGATGAAGAGGTGCTTTCGTCACCTCTTCATCTCAGCTGGAACAGCGAGGCATCCTCTAGACTTGCTCCATTTTCAATGAAAGAAGCTCCTCTCCTGAACAATCTCCTCTCCCCACAGTAGTTGACAAAATACGACAAAAACACAACAAAAATAAAGTATAGGTTGAGTAAAAACTCAGAGCTACCAGACTTTGCTGCTGCCAGTTGAAGGGCATGTTTTGGAATAGGACATAGATAGATCATAGATTAGCAGTGTGAGATTTTAGTGCTCATATTATGGCAGTGGTGGTGAACAGCTACTGAATGAATGAAGTGGAAACACTGTATGAATTATCCTTCAGTCAGGCTTTATTCAGAGATTGGACACTTTGTCCACTCAAAACCCACAAACTTACTGTTTCTTCGAGAATCCTGGGAGGAGAGTTAACTTTATAAAAGTCCAGCATTTCTCAGGTACAATCCATCTTTACACTGCACTGCAGCATTCATTCAAAAAGCTTCCTCATATTTTCCCTGTTCTTTTTCTCATATTTGTATGGACTTTTGTGGACCTTCTTAGAAATCCAACTCCAATTCAAAATGTGAGACATTTTTGTCATAGTTCTCACTTTTTGAATTGTAGACGATTTGAGTTGTGTTCACTCATCTTGCAAAGTTGGTGTAAAGTGTTTTCTTGTGTGTCACTGAGGAATTAATCACGGTGATGCTGGATGAGGTGGAGGTCAGAGCTCTGTGAATGTTCACTGTGTTTCTGTATCTGCTGATTTGGTTCCTGTTCCTCAGAGAATGAATCTTTAAGATAACATGACCCCATGACCTCTCCTCTATCCCCACCTTCAGGATTTACATTTTACAGACTTATATTCAGTTCATTAAATTCAAACTACTTCAAACTAATTCAGATTAACAAAGAAGGAATGTGTTTTTATCCCTCCATGTTGTGGACAGTCAGAGCTGGAGCCATGTTGTTTTCAGGTTGTCCATCCATCTGTCCTCTTCTCATGGACACATTATCTTAGTAATGCCTCAACAGAATCTCTTCAAATTTGACACAAACATTAACGTCAACTCAAAGGATGAAGTGGAACAGGACTTATCTTGACATGTTCCTCATCTACATCTTTGTGTGTACAGGGAGCAGGAGCTGAAAGTGCACCAGGCCAGGAGAAGTCTGGAGGAGGCGCTGATGGCCGACGGTTTGGCGCGGGCTGCTGAAAACACCCGAGAGCTGTTGGAGTGGAAAACGGCCTGAAGACAGAGCAACTGAGGTAGGTGCACTTTGTTCCCCTTGACGTATCTGCTCTCCCAGCCAGACAAGAGTTCTGGTCGAGCAGCCTCAATAAGATTTCTTCTCATCCACAACCCTGCATTTTGTATTCCAGCGTCCACAGTGTAGAATAAATAAATATTAAACATATGAACAGGCCAGCCTCAACCATTCTGTTTAGATGCAGATGGGATTGGAGATGATAGCATTAGCTAGTTGTCATGGTAACACAACCCGCTTTCAGCAAGGTGAGATGAGCCGC
Source organism: Selene dorsalis (assembly GCA_900303245.1). Taxonomy (NCBI): domain Eukaryota; kingdom Metazoa; phylum Chordata; class Actinopteri; order Carangiformes; family Carangidae; genus Selene; species Selene dorsalis. Next base: position 7,852 of record OMNW01034369.1, read on the forward strand.
ACATCAGTCAGAAACAGAATATGAGAGAAACAGATGAAAGATGTGCCGGAGTAAAGAGGGGAAATAAAAGCAGATGAAGACATGAAACAATACAAGAAGTCTGCAGCTTCCTGTTCAGACACATTCACTCCCCAGATGTGTGAAGCAGAGGGACGTTTTGTTTTTCTTGGTCATGCACCGCTTTGGTCCTGAAATACATGGACGGGAGTTACTCACAGCCTCTAATCTCTGACAGGAGGCTGCTGATATTTTTATGCCTCTGTCACGATGACAGTTAGAGCCACAGGCTTTACGTTTATGTGTTGTCCATTGGTTCTTGTGAACGTGATGTCTCAACAATGCCCTGAGGAGACCTCTTAAAGTTTACCAAAAATATTCATCTGGACCGAGAGATGAACAAATCAGATCTGCGTCGTCAAAGGTAAAAGTTGCTATGACCTCTCAAAACATATTTTTATATATATAATAAAATATAAATATAAATATATAATATAAATATATAAGGACAAAATGGGATGATGTTTCATATCCTCAAGGTCAAAGGTCAAATTCACTGTGACATCAAACTGTTCTGCAAAAACACCTCTTGACATCTCCTGTTACCTTCAAATTTACTAACATCTTTTATCTTTGGGGGCAATTTGACCCCAGGAAGCGATTATAATTAAAACTGTTCCCCAAGTTTATGTGTCAGGAACTTTGTCTATTTGTTTACTACCTTAATAGCCCTTTAAATAAAAAAAATAAAAAAAATCCATCCACCCCACCCCTTTATATCCAGAACACCTGTCATGTGACTATGGAGAAATATGCAGATCACAATAAAATCTCATTGTTGACCTAAAATTGCAGGGACACAGGAGGGTCAACACTGAGGGTCTCATTCTTGTCAGAGGAGAATGTCTCATAATCAGGGTCCTCCTCAACATCATCCTCTGTGTCAGACATTTTCACCTCTATTCCACTTTCATGGTCAAAAAGATATTACAGCACTTTACACACAGAAAACCTTTTGTCATTTTCAGCTGAGAGAAAGCACACAGAGCACCAAGAGAAATTGTTAAGGAGGCTGCTGTTCAAGCTTTTATATGTGTTGTGTGAACTAGCAATATCTTTATGAGAACCATATTTTCCTGCCCCCACAGCATTTGAAATGTCAAAGTTCTCACAAGAATGATGTTATCAGTGGCTCTTGCACTTCTATAGTTATGGATATTTTATTTTAGGGCCTGAAGATTGAAGATTATAAAGTTGCATGTTATAGTGACCTCAATGAAAACAACCAAAACAAATGCGTGTAAAATGTTGATATTTCTTATATGTTTTATACAGCTAAAACAGCCTGGGGTCAAATTGGCTCCAGGGAAGACTGATGCGTACAGCATGTGTACAGTATTTGAAAAACATCATCATGATAATTTTATGTTTACCCAGTTGTCCCCATTAAATTAGGAAAAGTCATTAAATATGAAGCAAGAAAAATGATGTCGATCACTTATTTAGAGACGTTAAACATTAAATGGGGTCAAATTGACCCCAAGGATAATAGGAGGGTTTAGTTGTTTCTCTAGAAAGAGGGACTGCAGCCATTATGTCCTACTTGCCAGGTTTGCTGAGCTACAGAACTGGGTCTGCACAGTTAATGGAGATATAATTGAAATCTCAATATGATCAAGTGCAATTTCCAGGAGCTGCAGTTTTTTAATAAAAGAATAATACGTCATAAAATGGTTGAACATTGCCATGATAAGTGTTGTGGTGCTACAGAGACGCCCCGACCCACAAACCACATTCCCCAGACGCAAAGATACCAACAAACATTACCATCATTTTGTTTTCATTTTCCAAATGAATGCAATCACAGTGTCTGCCAAAGCATTTTTTCCCCAGCTCTGACCAACAATAAGCCCAAATACTTCAGTATTAAACTGCTGCTGAAAGTAGCTATAAACATTGATATATGAGTTTGACCTACGATGATAGAGAACTGTACTAAAGCAATGAAGAATCACTGATGTGACATGAATGACTCAATATCTGTGCTTCAGCTTCAGTGTGTTGAACGATGCAGAAGCAGAACCAATCTGCTCTGTCAGAACTGCTGTGTGTGTGTGTGTGTGTATGTATGTGTGTGTGTGGGCGTGTGTGTGTGTGCATGCGCTGTTGTGAATACTGATGGGATTCTCAGCATCTGATTGAAAGTCAGCCATGCAGCAGACTAACAGACTGTGTGTGTATGTCTGTGTGTGATTGATGTGCTGTGGGCTTGTTGTGTGTGTAAACGGTTAATGTGAGGGGTGTGTGTGTGTGTGGGTGTGAGGTTTGTTTGGTTATTGGTTGTATTTCACTCTGCAGAGCCTGTAAACAAAACCAGATTAAAAAACATTTACTTTCAGAAGTTCACACATCCATCCATCATCCTTCTATTTCCTCACTGTTTATCCAGGTCAGGGTCGCTGTGGCAACGAGGAAGCTGCTCTCACTGTGAAGGTTTTGCTGCAGAGTTTGAGATCTGAGGGATTTTTCCCCAAGAGAAATAGACAGAGTCTCTTCTGATGACTGAAGCTGAGACAAATTTAACATCAGTCTGACTTAAGTTCAGATTAGGTCCAGCTTTGGCTGTGAAATTATTTAACCCCTGAGTGCAGTTTGTCCTCAGGGTGGTGTTTGAGAAAAGGTTGGGGGGACGATAAGAGCTGATTAATTTGGTGTTCAAAGGTCAAGGTCAGTGTGACCTCACCAATCATAACTCACAATCTCATTCAGTGTGTAAGACACAGTGCAAAAAGCCCATAAGGATGAGATTAAGTGATGACATTTTATATCCTAAAGGTCAAAGGTCAGTTTCACTATGACATCATAATGTTCTCCTAACACCTTTTGCCATTATTCAACACTGTAAATCAGGAAGTAATGACTGTGACCGTACCTCCTGCAACTTGGTGGAGGAAAAAAAAACCAGAGGTGAAAATTGCACTTTTTTCTTTTTTAATGTATTTTTTATTTCATTGATTATTTTTTATTCATTTATTGTTTTGTTTATTTTTGAAATACAGATCTTTGATTTCTCTGGAATACATTTTATTTGAACAAAATTATTATTATACTATATGTTCGTATTTGAACAACTCTAATTTCAGTGCACATAGGTCTGTTATGATGTATCTGCTCTCAGTAGAGATGGCAGTTACTGTCTTTGTAGGTGTGCGTGCATGTATGTGCATATATATATGTTTCAGTTTAAACAGTGTGTGCGTCTCTGCTCTCTGTTTCTCTAAAAGCCAGCAGACAAGGCCGTGTTTTAAAGCACATTTGTTTTCAGTGGGGGAAAATCGTCCATTAATGCAGATTTATGCAGATTGGCTGGATGGAAGTCGTTTGGGTGAAAAGAGTTGAGGAGTGATTACTAATGGGTTTTTATAGCTGGACCAGAGAGAGGGCAGTGGCCAGACTGTGTGTGTGTGTGTGTGTGTGTCTCTGTGTGTGTTGGGTAGAGGGAGCTCTCAGTGGTGAAAGAACTAGTTAGCAGTTAAATGGTGTGGGGTGAAATGGAGTTATATGAGCTGGTCTCTGATTTCTCTGTGGGAAATGAATACAGCTATCAGTGAAGCACTCGTATCACAT